>WBMW01000581.1:537219-717876 GCA_013396635.1 Penelope pileata
ACAGCTTTGTAGCAGACACTAAGAGAGAAAATTTCAGTTAGAAACTAAGACACAGGGTAAGGCAGTTTCCTTCAGCCTCTCTGCCCCAGCTTTGCAGTTTTACAGTTTCTGCAGCAGACACAAGGGTGACAGTGGCTCAGACATGGTGGAGAAGAGCTGGAAAAGCTTTGCATGGATTGCATGAAGCCACCTCTGTGTGGTACCAATGATTTTAGGACATCCATGAGATGCCTGTATGCCCATCCACTGTGCATTTGTGTATTGCAGGGAAGCAGACACGAGGTTCCAGAGGTTTTAATTTCAAAGCCTAGCACAGAGAAGAAATGCGAAGAAATGCATGGAAACACCTGTGTGACTTCAGTGGAGAATGACAAGAGGATGTGGAGCTATGAATGTCACATTAATTTCATCTCCCACTGGCGTGTTTGCTTGCCGTAGCGGCATTACATCAGAGCAGTATTTTTGAAATTAAGTGCTGCAACACCTGCAGGCAAAAATGAAGTAATTTGAGGGCTAAACTACAGCCTTATCTCAAAAGTACCTTGCTTGGGTGGCTGTCACAAGCATGAGCCTGAATCCTAATTCTGTTTTTCAGTTCTCCCTAACCAGAAATTCTCAAATGCTGCAGAAGCACATACTACGCTAAGACAAATTTCTAGGCCCAGGGAACTTGCCTAATTACTATCTTACATGCAAAATGTAGCCTGATAAGAAATCCCAAATCCTTTATAGAAGAACATGGTGCTACCACACAGGACTCAGTCCTCCCCAGAGCACAACTATTTCTAGTGCCTCGAGACAAAAAAGCAAAGCTTGTGGAGGCTGCTGCTTCTGCAGGGCATTCAGCAGCAAGTAGCCCTGCCTGATTT
This sequence comes from Penelope pileata, assembly GCA_013396635.1. Lineage (NCBI taxonomy): Eukaryota > Metazoa > Chordata > Aves > Galliformes > Cracidae > Penelope > Penelope pileata. The sequence continues at coordinate 538,089 of WBMW01000581.1, forward strand.
CCCAGCAGTTTAGTCATCCCCATGTTGAGTTTGCCCTGCTCTTCACCCTGGGAAAGCCTTACGTCAGCTATATGGGCTCAGAGGACTTTGCCAGGGAAAGGTCTCCATCCTCCTGTACCACATGAAAGACTTGAGGGTGCTCTTCAGATGAAGGGTTCCAGGAAAACCCCTTTCTTTCTGAAAGCCTTGGTCAAGCTGAGCTGCACCTCCACAGCAGGACCAGTGCCTACCCCCTGGCCCTTGGGAGGAGGTTGCCTCCTTGGGGACACCTTCATTCACTTGCCATCACCCATTGATGTGAGGCAACAGCCCCAGGAGGAGATTGGGAGAGCGTTCTTTGTGTAATGAAGTGGTTGTTTTAGTAATATAAAAGAGCAGTTTTCTTTAGGAAGCCTGGGGGAGTTTGGCTTGTTTGTTTTTCTTATATAAGTTGAAATTTATTTCAACTTCAAGATTTTATTTTCCTGCGGCATTTACAGCTAGGTGCAAGAGGGGAAGGACAAACTGCAGTTAGAGAGGGCCAGGCCTGGCTATGAGCCATAAGACATGGACACCCGGTCTGTGTGGGACACTGACACAGCTCCTGCATCCCAACAGACATTTGTGAGACTCTCTTACCTTAAATATCACCTCCTCCTCCCTCCAGTCTCCTACGTTTTTCTGGAATCCCACCGTTCTCCTGCAGAGCTTTGGTAGCAATGTGAGGCACACACAGCAATCGGTGGGAGAAGTTCTCCTTGCATCAATTTACAGGGCATCCCTCACCCCAGATTAGTACATTTGTAGGGATTTTAGCACCATGAGAAACCAATATGGTCATAATCTGCTTCATAGCTCTGATTCTCTTCTCTGCAGTGTAAAGACTAAATCATTTAAATCGATGGGATTACCCTACCATAAAACCAAGCAAGACAGCTAAGGCTTTTCTTCTCTGTGGAGGTCACGACACACAAGAAGGCTGCCCATCTGCTGTGTTTTTGACAGGGCAAAGGCTTTTGTTTGTTACAATGAGGGATATTTCTGCATCACTTGTTATCTTGGCGATAAGAATGAGAGACTAAAGCACATACAGCATCACTTCTGTGAGGTTTTATTTAGCTAACCTAATATGGAAGAACAGCAAACAAGAAGATGCTGCTATTGCAGGTGTCTGTTTGTAGGCCCAGCATTGCCTGACACCATGTCCTGTTTGCATCCTCTTCTGCAGCAACCATGACACCCTGGCTTACATGACCACCCCCAAAGAAATGTTCTCCAATGTCATGCAAGCTCTGCGATACCTGGACTCCCGGCTTCCAAACGGCAGCCACGTGATTCTGACAGGCTTGGTGGATGGGCGCTTTCTCTGGGATAACCTGCATGACAGATATCATCCTCTGGGTAAATATGAGATGCCGTGGGGTCCACTTGGTTATCTGCCCACTCATGTTTCCCTGAATAAGTTATGAGTCTATTGACAAATTTCAAACAAACCTAAAGAGTGGAGATCTGGAAAACAGGAGATGGGTATTGGCTGTGCAGTAGAAGTAGGAGAGTCACCACCACTGTGGAATAGAGCAGCTGGAGGACGGACCTCCAATCTTATGGTGCCCGTACCCACTCAGCCCCAAACCAGGCTCACCACACACTGTGGATGTGGAAACAAGCTGTTCTGCTTCAGCCCTGGCCCCTGCCCATGGCCAGCTTGCCCGTGCTTTATCCTGAATGTTGTCACAGGTGGAGCTGGGCACCTGGCAAACACCTCCACTCACTGCCTGGTAGATGTCTTGGTAACACCAGGCGTGGATCTGGACAGGATTAAGCCAAGGAGTTGCGAAAGACTCAGTAGATACTGGAGAAATAAATTTTCCACAACTGTTGGGTGTCTGCCATGCTGCATGTAGGTGTGATGACTGAAACTTCACACCATATATAGGCATGATTTGAGGCTGTCTCTTGGAGTAAAGTTGCCCTAAGGTGCTTTGAGATAATGTTTGTTCTCACCATCCCACAGTCAACGAAGAAAGAAAGCAAAATATTTCATCCAGGTAGCAAAGAAAGGGTGTTTTAGAAGCAGCAAATTGTGTTCAATGTTCTCCATTCAAGTGTAGGCACAAGGAACTGTCATGGCCATTCTGCTATCAAGTTTCAGACCAAAAGCATTTTCCTTTTGTCTTTGGGTAAAGAAATGTCTCTTGCATCTGAGTAAGTGAGAAGTTGTTGCCATATTAGTCCTCGTCAGTAAAGGGAGAGAAGAGAAGGTAAATCACTTCATTAAAATGGTAGATTATGTCTTCAGATGATTTTGGCTATTTGAGCTTTCAAAAAGCGTTGTGCCTGCTTTCCTCAAGGTTAGTCATTGCCTACGGCCTCATAGCTTCTGCTTGATACACTACAGGTTATTTCACCTTGCAAAAATATATGCCTCTTCTCAGAAACTCTGAAGTCTCCATTTCTGTTGTTTTCTTCATACATCATCACCTTTTCTCAAATCAGCAGTATAATACTGTCACATGAAAATATTTAAAAAAAAAAAGAAAGAAAGAAAGAAAAAGAAAACTCCCATTCCTTCTGGCATGGAGGAAGTTTGCAATAACAATTTTTCTGTCAAACAAATTCACTTCTTTGCTTGAGTGCATGTTTATCACAGGGTCAGATCCTCTACTGGATGTCTAATTATCAAAGATAACACGTAGCATTTTTGGCACAAGCCAAACCAGGAGCGATTAGCTATAGGACCTGTTGGCAACTTTTCAGAGGGCTTCATTCACCTCAGAGGGAACCAATTAATCCTCAGCAACATGTTTTGCAGCAAGACATCGCTTCTGGCAGATCCTCTGATGGGTTGTGAGGAGGTTTCCCTGCTTGGCAGCCCGTCAGGCTCCACCAGCCGTCATTCTGGCTTCCTGCCGAAATACCCACCTAGGCTCGCACTGACCAAACCCATCAGCCATTTGCATCCCAGGCCACTGACAGCCTGTTCCAGGGCCTGGCACTTGGGGCCATGTAAGTCTGGGACATCCCCATCAGGCCACGGTCTATGAGCTCCCCAGCTGCTGCTCCCTGGCTGTGGGGTAAGATAGAGAGGAGTTGCAACTGTACCATGTTCCTCCTACAAAGCAGCCTGAGGAACCTGTTTCATTTCGGCTGTATCATGGTCTGCAATTTCTGGAACAGCAGGGACAAAAATTGGGGACGTGTAGAGTCACGTGAAGTCATGGCAGTGCCTTTGGCCACCAGGCATGCAGAGCTTCCCTCTGTGTTTTGCAGGGCAGCTGAACAGAGATGTCACCTACAGCCAGCTGTACTCCTTCCTCGACTGCCTTCAGGTAAGATCTTCCTTAGGAGAACCTCTGCTCTCTCCTCTCCTCTCTGCCTACCACTAACCCCCTGCCTCTCCCACCCATCCAGGTGAGCCCCTGCAGCGGCTGGCTGACTGCCAATGAGACCCTCAGGAACCTGACCTCAGAGGTAAGGAGGGGTGATACCTCCAAGGTGGCTGTGCAGGTCCACTCTCTTGTCCAGAGGGTCTTCCAGTGTGCTCTGCCACTGTATCTTTTATAGAATCCTAGAATCATTTAGGTTGGAAAAGACCTTCAAGACCACCGAGTCCAACTATCCACTTGACTTACCAAGACCCACCACTAAACCATGTCCTTTAGCGCCATGTCCACCTTAAACACCTCCAGAGATGGAGACTCCACCACCTCCCAGGTCAGCCCATTCCAATGCCTGACCACCCTTTCCATGAAGATGGTCTTCCTAAAGACCAGGTGTCTTGTGTTATACAACCAGATGTTTTCACCAAAACAGCTGAGGATGCCCCCAGACACTTTCACAACAGCCAGAACAGATAAAACTACAGCATTTAGATGTAGGGCAACAAAAGGAATATGCAACATTGCCGTATCAAGAGAAAGTTTAAACAGAAACTGTGTACTGATCTCTTCCTTTTGCTTTAGACTTCTATATGATCATTATCATCTTGGTGTAAACCTGGTATCCCAAATACAAGACATCAGAACGCCTTTTTTCTTCCAAAAATGTGGGAGACAAGATGTGGAGATTTCTGTGCCCATCCTTTCAGAGGCCCCACAGGCTCTTGGAGTGACACCGTTAAGCTGTGGGCTTTGTAAATGTGTTCATGTTGTGATCCCATGGCTGTCCAAATTCATTCTGAGGGAACGTGATATCCTTGAGGTCCCTGTGATCTCCCTGAGACAAAACTGTTCAGGGTGCTGATGCCCCTAAGGAGCACTGCTCCTGGTGGTGTGGCCAAGCAGACAGATTGGGGTGTCTTCTGAAATTAACCCTGAAATCTAGCACCACTTAACATCAGCCACTTATTCCCTGATTTTCAATCCCCCCCTGCAGCCATTTAAGAGAGCCAGTAAGCAAATATTGTCAGTGGTGTCATCTCTGTGTGCAGTTGTATTAATGCATGCATTCACTAAACAAAAAATACAGCCTTAATTTTGCCAGAGTTTACATACATGTTTTATTTTATGCCCCATCCCTCTTGACTTACTAAGCACATTCCTAAATCTTTGCGGTACTGCAGCTTACATATCAGCACCAGCACCACAGGACATATGGGACATGTAACCACTGCCCACGGACAGCTCCGGTGTCTGCAGGACACGAATTAATCTTCCTCCTGGCTTCCCGTCTGAAACTAATTGTCTATGTTATCATCCAAACCGCGCGTGTTAAATATTTAGGAGATCCTGATCTCTGTTATGGCTGTGGAAATCACGCTGGATTTATCAGTTGGGTTGGTGGCTGACGGAGGTAATTTACTCTGCTAAAAGGAAGAGCAGAATTTGGTCTGTCTGGCCAAGCATTAGCACCCCTGATACAGCGGCAGGGAGAACGTTCTGCCTCTACAGAAAGTTTCAGTTTTCCTTCAAAGGACTGGAAACGATGGGTCTGCCACTCATCAAGAGACCCTGAAGTGAGAGAGCCTCAGTAATTACACAGGAGTAGGGCAACTGCTAAAAGAAGTTTCTGGTAAAATAACTATACGCCACACTGGTCTTATTATCTAAGATGAGGCATCAGTGCAGTCCGCAATGACATCTTGCATTGTGAGGTGTCATCGAGTTGCTTGATTTTTGCAGAGAGCCTTACAACTTTCCAACGTCCTGAAAGAAATAGCGAGGTCTGAGAAGTTTGCGAACTTCGATGTTTTCTACATGGATTTCCCACTGAGACAAAGTAAGTGGCTGTCCCTCTCCTCTCCCTTCTGAGGCAGTGCCCAGGCCCGCGCCAGGCTGCCAATCCATCCCAATGTGTTGGCTCTGCACCAAGGGCGGGTTCTCTCAGTCAGTTTTCCTCCCTGAGTAACACAGCTTGGTGCTCCCAAAAGCATCCCTCCTGGGAGGAAATAGCTTAGTTCCTCTGCTTCCTGGAGCACCGAAATACTGCTGCAGTGCTCACCTGGGGCGCTTACAAAACTCACCCTTAGATGATCTTATGTGACGTTTGGTAAGCGTGTTACCCAAACCACTTCCTCCTGCAGCTGATGCTCATGCAAAAAAGAGCCAGGAACTCTTGGTACCACTCATCACAAGGAAGGCAGAAGGACTCCTGATAAACCAGTGGTAGAAACACCCTTGTCACCTCCCTACAGGCACAGGGGTCACTGCCAGTCCTTCCCCAGGGTGACTGTCCCCACCCTCGGCCCACAGGGCAGGAGCTCCAGCTCACACCTCAGGGTCCCCTCAGTAACATGGACTGTTAGATTCTATATATAGCACGTAATAATTAAGTAAAAAATCCTGTCTGCGTTTCCTTATTTTTGTATTCATGCAGAGGTCCTGCTTGAAAAATTATGCCCGAGGACCATATGTTCTATTTTTTGTAATGATATTTTAAATCCCAGAATGTAGACAGCTAGAAGCGGAGCCAAGAAGGGACAGAAGCAGCCTGGCAACACTTCAAAGTGTACATCCCTGACACCTTTCCTCACTGGTGTCTGCCTGTCCTTGGAAGCACGAAGCTGCCGAGGCTCTGAGGATTATTGCAAAAGCCTCAGCCGCAGCCAAACCCCATCAGAACTCACAAACTTATTTTATCCTCCGTGACCCAATTCAGGGAGCTGGGGTGGGGCTCACACAGCGTGCACATAGGAGGAGGTAAAGGGGATGGGGTAGGACCTTTTCCATCCAAAACTTAAACTCAGAGATGCAGACCTCGCTGTTGAGCATAGCAGAGTTTCAGGATGTCCAAGTTTTTGCCTCAGCTACTTAATATTTAACAGGTCATTAGGATTTGGAACAAGCTACCTGCTGGGTAGGCAAATTACTATAATAAGTTAAATTGCTAACTTTAGGTAATTTATTTGCTTTCACGAAAAGAAACGTTCGATGTAATTTGCTGTTCTTGATTGCATCGCGTTAAATAAATGAGGTAAACACAATCACACAGGCACATGCAAACACCGTCTCTGACAGACACTTTGCAAAGTTTCCCGCAGCCCCGGAGCCGACGGCGTGCGCTTCCCATCAGCAGAGCTGTCAGCTCGCAGGCGCGCTCCGGAGCGAGCTGAGGCTGCTGACCTACTTTCTGCTCTCTTTCTGAAGCAAGCGCAAATCCTCCCCGAGACTCCCCAGACATCAAATATTTAGCAGTGGTTGCACGCTGTGATGAGGACGTTGGTTCCAGGCAGGCGTGTGCAGATATGTACACAGGATACAGCCTTCTTGGGTAAATAGCGTTCATTTCAGATTTAGATGGACATTCAAGCTCAGATGTCGCCCTTGGTGGAAGAACTTAGTGGTTCTGCAAAGCAGTGGTGCAAGAATACAGGCTGGGGGCTGCTTGTTTGCATTTTTCTGGTGTGGATGTGAGCAAGCTCCAGTCCAGCCCAGCCCAGGAAATAGGCAATCTCTGGATGTGCTCAATTGGTATCTATTTGCCCAAGAATTGTTCTAGGATTTTTGGAGGTCAAGTACTAAATTGACCTTTGTTGCCAGAAATCTTGCTTACTTTACTTACCTGCTATTTCTGGCACTGAAACAATAGTCTGTAGTCTGGGACTGTAGTCCATCTGAAGTGAAACACAGCACACAGCCTCATACTCAGTGTAAGACATCATATATAAGGGGTTGGGCAAGCTCACACTATGTGAGTTGTGTGTGAGCACACCCCCTAGTGTGACACAGGATGGGAACTCCATTGTGACCAATGCACCACAATTCTGAGACAAACCCCTGAGCCCTGTGCTCTCATACAAGTCACTCTGGTGTTGAATAAAGCATCTCAATTCCATTTCTGTAGTTAAAGCAGGAACATTGCCAATCCATGAATTCAAAGTCGCTTCTTGCTACAATAGCTGGAGTCCAGCAAGCTGTGGGGATTCTAGGTCAAAACTGTAGCACTTGAAAGGAGAATATTTTTCTCCTGACAGGATGCTTGCATAACACTATTAGGAATTCTTAATCTGTCATTATAAAAGGAATTGTCGAGGTTACACGCTGCTAGTGCTATATCCACCAGTCTCACGTTTGATCATTACAGCCTTTCTGAAGAACGGAGCTTTTGACTTCTCTAATGGCTCGGGGGCTTACAGTACAGCATCATTTGCATTGACTGTCATGCTTATGTAATTCAAAAGGTTGTTTTGTTGGAGTTGAAAAGACCACTCAGAAGAAACCTAACTGAAAATGACATCCCGTTCCTGCAGATGTCAGCCCCTGTGAATACTGTGTTACCATCTCTTCCTCTAAAAGCACTGTTTTCTTTAGCTTCTCTTTATATATATGTATTTCCTGCTCTCGTGAATCTGCAACTAAAAGGGGAAAGACAGAAGTATTAGATCAGCATTAAATAATTTATAGCTTTACTCACTACACCATCAGTCTTCGTTGGGAGGGAAAGGGGATTGTTTTACAATCGTTTATGTTCAAAGCACTTCCTTGCATAAATACAGCAGATTTTAAAAAATAACAATAAAAGCTTAAATACTGCCCCAAGGAGATGGAGATAGCATGCGGTATTGGCTCTGACAACTTTATATAAATCATCGTAATCTTCACGCAGAGCCGTCATGAGCTTAAAGCACCACTGGGAGGAGGGAGATCCCATCTGGGTGCAGTGCAGTAACCCCTCTGCTTTGTGCTCCGCAGCGGCCGAGGAGTGGCACAGGATGGGCGGCGAGCCCTGGCAGCTGATCGAGCCAGTGGACGGCTTCCACCCCAGCCAGGTAAAATCCCCGAGGCGATGGCAGGGAGCGCTGTGGGGAGCAGAATGCCAGCGTCTGCGTGGGGATTGCTGCTCCCGCTGCCTGTGGTGTCTGGTAGTCTTGCAGAGAGGATGGTGGGTTGTGGGGTTTCTCTTTTAAAAGAGACCCTGACGCTGTCCCTGACCCTGTCCCTAACAATGACCACAATGTTGACCTGCCAATGCCCATGTCCTTGCCCATTTCCCTTGTCCATGTCCTTTTTCCATGCCCTTGCATCCCATGTCCTCATCCTCCAAGGCCACCGATCCCCCTGACCTATCCTGGACCAAAGCTTTCATTTAGAAGCTGTATGTGCAAATTCGTTTATGCTCTGCAGATACATATTATGAAGAGCTTCTATCCCCATTGCTTGGCCTCCAAGGAGGAGGGGTGGCAGGGGAAGGCTTGCAGGCAGAAGCAGATGAAAGGGAAGGAGAAACAGCTGCTCAGCTGTAGCCCCACGCTTGGGTTCACCAGCTTTGTGCAAGGTTTGCCTAGTTCCTATCACATTTGCCTTCAGAGTATTTCTGAACCTGTACAATGCTGTAAAAGCAATCAGCTCATAAATCCTGCAATCAACTTCAGCAAAGCAATTCACTTTCTATACTCTAGCTTCAGGATTCAAATACACTCAAAAACAAATACATATATGAAATTAGAAAAGTGAAGCAAAAGCCCGTCATCCCGATACCACCCTGTGTAAAACTATACGACTGCCCCGCAAATGGCAACGCCACATGGCTGTTCTCCGTGCTCAGAAGTGTTTAGGAGGGGGTTTTATGATGGGAGCCAACACCTCACATATTTTCACCCCCACACCACCACCAAATAACCCAACACAATGCTACTAGGAAAGAGCAGTCCGTGGAGGAGCATTTCCTTGAGCACACATTCCAAAAGCCGATGACCTCCAGCATTTTGGCAGCTCCCCCGCTGACCATCCCTTCAGCCAGTGGGGAACCGCATGGGGAAATCCACAGCCAAAGTAAGTGCTTTCCTTGCTGCCTTTTACATCCATGCTGGCCAGATGAAGCAAAATGGTGGCTGGCTCACTCTTGCTATGCCACCAGCACCTCCTGTTCCCAAAGGGACTCCCTCACAGCAGAAGCAATGCCTGCTTGGCTGCCGGGCAGTGCCACGAGATAGCTGCAGGGAGGTACGAACTTGCTGCCGGAGGACATGAGGAAAGCGTGCCTGGAATTTTTTGCTGCAGGCCTTTTGAAAGGAAGTAAAAGTAATTAGAGAAAACTTGGCAAATGAAACAGGCGTGAAAACAGTGATGAAATGAACCCCATTCCCAACCCTGCCATATGGGGAAACAGCACAGTGTGCGAGCCTGCAGGGGAGCAGAGGAGCTCTTCGTGGTACTTTCGCGCCTTACCCTGAGGGTCCCCATGGCCACCAGCAATAGGCCACCGTGGGAGCCAGGCTCACCAGGTCACAGCCTCTCCCTGCCAGGCTCCTGCTCACATCCTGCGAGGCAGCACGTGGTGGAGTCCAGCAAGCATTTATTTATCTTGAAGAGAACCTTCCCAAGCCAAAAGGAAATGACAGAAGGGCATGGAAGGGCAGCTGCAAGCCTACACGAGGCCAAGCACTGCCGTATTTTGCTCCCCTCAGAGCTGGCACCCTGCAGTCATTACCATCTCCCTCTCCTGCTGTTAGGATGACGTTAATGCTTTTGTAGGTACATTTTCCCATAGAGTGAAGGTGCCAGCTGTAGATATGCCTCGCTTCAAGTGAGTTATTGCCCTTCTAGGATTTATTAATTAGCCTTATCCAAACATCCACCGCTTTAAATCCATTTTTCCTTTCCTGCTATTATCGAGAAGCCTGTTATCAACACAGCACTATTTGGGCTGAGATGCAGCACTCTGCTCTGAACGAGTGGCTCTCGCAGTACAAAGCAGGGGAACTGCGAGCACAGCGTGATGCTCAGGAGTACGCTCGAGAGGGATGACAAACAACTCACTCACTCCTCATGCAAGTTTTATTTAAAGTTTGACTTTATACCAGCCTCTGGCTGGGTACAGCTTTAACACCACCTAGTGCTGCCTAGCACGAGGGAGTTGATATCGTGCAGCTGGTCAATGGACTGGGCTCTCTTACCTCCACCACTGCAGCGATTCCTCACTCCTCACGTACAGCTCGGCAAATAAATATGATGGATAAGTCCTAGCCTGGGCATTTTTGTGGTTTTTTTCTCAAAGCAGATCTCAAATGCTTTGAGAAGTAAAAATATTTGAACTGAGGAGCACTCTGAGAAAAGCATATGCATTTTAGCTCTTGCTTTTAGATGCACAGATTCTGAGCTTGGGGTTGGGGAATCCCGGTGTCCCTCTGTGCTTTGGCTGAGCTGGAGGGACACCATGACTGACACTCAGTCGTAATGACACTCCATTGGGCAGGAGAAGTCTGAGATCTGCCCCTAGGTTTCACCTGCCTCTTATCTGACATCTCATTAATTAAAGAAAACAATAAGCCCTGGTACAACCAGGTGTCAGCACGTATATCTGATAGACCACTGGTCCAGCTGTGCGGGAGAAGAGTGGAAGGGAGTTGAACCTTCCTAACTGAGAGCCACACATGAATCATTGCAGAGAAGGAAGAGAAAAAAAGAAAAAAGGCAACGATACGTATGTCCCATTAGAGCTGCTCTGTTTTCTCATGCATTGAAAAAGGTTAGGCTAGGACACTTCAAATAAATAGCCTCCGTGATGTCCATAGAGAATTTGATATTTAAAAACCCTTGAAGGAAGGGAAAAACACCAAGCGCTCCTTTGTTAACCCAGCCCAGAACTGTGTTCCCTTATGGAATGTTCCTGGGGAGGAAGGCCATTTTCCTGTGTGCTTTCATTAATCTGCAAAACTGAAGATTGTGAATACGCATTCTTGGCACAACCATATATCTCAGGTTTTGGAACATGTTCTCAGTGAGTTCTGCTTTTTAAAAAAATTTTTTAACCAAAACTCACAGATCAAGTTGTAGGTGGACAAAAATCACACTATTTAACACCTAAAATTAAGACGCTTAACTCAGCCCTCTTAGGATCCCTCTTGAATCATCTCTGTCCCCCATGTCCTGCTCAGCTGCCCTTGGAAGAAATCTGACTTCTCTTCCCATTGACTACGGGGGGAGCCCAGGGACTTTTTCAGCATCTTTTCCATTCTACAAATCTCACTGCATACCATCCTGAGTGCCAGATGGCTTCAAGGACATCGCTTCTCTCTGGGACAGCTGATTGCTTTGTTTGTATGGCACGGCCGTGCATTTCAACAGGATCCCGTACAAATGGCTTCGTTTCTCACTTTTATGAAGTTACCACAGAGAATGCGAAAGCCCTGAGCATCACAAACTGGAAAGTGAGATGCTTGGAAGATTCTTAATGATTATGTACAGGCAGGAAAGCACAGCTTGAGTGTGATTAGATTCTCCCTTTTCTCTGTCTTTAAGTCTGAGCAAAGCACATTAGAGCCAGGAAAAGAAAGGAAATGCTGAAACAACACATATCAGATTAGCCGGGTATTTGCACTTTGCTGAGAAGCGCTTCCATCTCCATCTTGGCGCAGAAGGAAAAACCAGCCAGAAGCTGCTAATATAGCACAGCCACCTCCCAGTCACAGTCACCCGGGTCTATAAGGAACGGGAAAATACTTCCTTTAAAGATTGCTTAGGATTTGCCATCCTCACAAAAAAAAAAAAAATACCATATGAATTGCAGCTGATCTCAAAGCACAAGATGTTTGGCATTTATAAAGGACCTACCAGAGAAGGGATTTCTCGAGTCACGAAGCCTTCTCTGTGCCCCAGCGCTCGCCCAGGGTAAACAATCCAAACCATCAGCACCGCATGAACTGTTGTCTGAGCAGGACCTACACGGTTTGGGGCATTCTGAGCACGTTATGTCTTAAGCCGCAGTCAACAGCAGTCTGAACACTGTGGAGCACACCTCCGGTGATACTTTTTCAGAGGGTGCATCATGCAAAGATAGTGGGTTTTTTATTTTTATTTTTTATTTTTATTTTTTAAACAAACACAATCACCAGACACGTGGAAGGCTTGGGGACTTGTGAAGGTGGTTTGGAGGCTCCCATGCCAGGATGGACCCCTCCGACACAGACAGCTCTCGGACATGTGGAGGCAGAGGGTGTCCCAGAACTGTGTGGTTCCATTAGGAATTTGTCCCAAGAACAACTGCCACGTTACACAATCTCCCCTCTCCCGTACCCAATGTCCCCACTAGCTTAATGAGATCACAAATGACAAGAGCCTAAGCACTTCCACCCCACAGATATGGCTCTTCGTACACGAGCTCTGAATAAAAGGAAGTTTTCTTCTCCTGGCCCAGCATCAGAGCTTCCTTCAAAAGCACAGCATTACACAGAAGTGCATAAAACTTCTCCAAAGGCTCCAGTCTGTTCCCAGAGTCTGAAACTTTTCTTCAAATAGTTTGATTCTCTAAGCCCCTCTTGGCCCTCAATATAACATGGCTTTGTTAGCCTTACTTAAGGCTCATGGTTATAACCTATGTTAGCTTTAGGGTTTGAAAGTAAAGTTACCACGTAATTGTAGGTCAGAAATTAAAACAAAAATGCATTAGCAGGGTGTGAAAACTTGGCTGAAGGCGAATCAGGCTGTTCTCTCTTTCCCTTTCTCCCACCCTTGATGTTTTTCCCCCTCGCAATACAGCAGATACAATTTCTCTCTAGTGCATACGTAACTTCTAGGACAAAAACTCAGTGAAAGCCAGAGCAGTTCTGATAGCAAGGGGAAGAACTATTTTACCACTTTCTGCAGATCCGCTGGGAAAAGGTTCTGAAGACAACCAGCAGCAGGTGCGAACTTAGAGAATCAGGGGTGGCTGGTTTTGAACCTGGGTATAATTGGGCCTTTTTCCCAGCACCCAGGGTTCCCTTGTATCAGGATATCAGAGTGAACAGTTATTAGAAGTATCAGAGGAATTTAAGAACACTAAGTCCTTTGGACTGGCAAGAGCTTTATGCATTATATCCAAGCAGTGCTTCTGAAATACTTTCATAATGTTTTGGGGAAAAAAAGTCAGATCATATGGCTTTTGAACAGAAGTTTGTTGGCCACACATCATAGGCATCAGGAAATGGCTGGAGACCTGGCTGCCTGCACGTATCATACCTACATTTTCCTGTAACTGATAAAATAATTTGCAACACTTTTGCAAACAGAAAAGACAACATATTTGTAACAGAATGTGGAACTTAATGCTTGCAAATTGCACTTATGTTCCCCTTTTCCTTCTCTGACAAGTAGCTTAAAAAGGTTTGTTCAATATAGTAATTCACGTCTTATCTGTGAAAATAACTATTTGGAGTCATCTTTTTTTTTCTGTTTCATTGGAAACGAGCACTTGTTGATAAATCTAGTTTTTGCTCTGGTCAGGGAGGTGCAGATTTCCTTCAGTTTGAGGTTACAGGCCATTATATGCTTATAGAGAAGGGCCTTCTTTCTGGTGGGGACTCCTGAGTGCTGGTATGAAACACCTACGTTGTAGAGGCACGAGAAACTGATAGTTTTTGTGATGTTTGCAGGTTGCTGCAGCCCTGGGAACAAGCATTACCTGGCAGAAGGCACTACAGGAATGGCCTCAGGTGCTTGGAAAGGAGAATCCATTCAACGACCAGATTGAAGCGATATTCAAAGATCAAGGTGGACACTGACTCCCAGATCACCGGAGCCGTGGTTTACAGTGATGCTTCCCAGTACATTCCAGGAAACAAGATGATTAAAGACCGAAAAAAAAAAAAAATAAGGAAGACAAATCAAATTATCAGAGCCAAACTTCTTTTTTCTGTTGTTCAAAAGAGCCAATAGTGCTGAAGCTAGCATGACTGCATGACTGCATTCTTCTCAGTGTTGCACCTCAACTGCAATGCCACCACCTGCACAAGTAGGTTAAGTTTCTTCTGTGGAGCTGCAAAAATAAAAAGCAAAGGAATCCTGCCAGCTAGACCACTTGTTGTACCTGTTTGCAAATCCATAGCAAGATTTTGTCGACACGTAGCAAACATCATCGTTTTCCCTGCAGACTGTTATTTCCGAGCTTTCCATTTGCACTGTTTCAACAGCTAACCCGATCCCAAAAGGGGCGGGGGGGGGAGGAACCCAACTCGTTTTGTTGCTGTAAGTTGTGTACTTGTAATTGCCCTGGCTGTCAATACATTATTTAGCTGCTATTTGCTTATAAAAATGTGCCAGGAATAACAAGGCACTAGAAATTAGATTTGCCTGGCAGCGCTAGTTCAGCCTGACTGAGCGCAGGTTCTCTTCCCCGCCATTAACAGGCTCGTAACTTGACAACCTTTCATGTATTTAAAGCAGGTTGCTTTTTAAAGCTTTAACGCATCTTTACTCATCTGCTTTGTAACAAAGGCAGCGCGCTCACTCCCGTTCCTTTTTCAGGGATCACTGAAGGTAACGGGCAGCTCTCACCTGCCGCCTTCCCTTACCACTCCCATAGGACAACTGTTAACGTTTACGGAAACATTCTAGTCCCTATTTTAAGGAGTCAAGAGGAAACACATTCCTTAACTGAATGATACTAATAATGCCCCGATTCATTCAAGGCATTTAGATGCTACCGAAATATCCACTGTCTCCCAAGGAAGAGTTTCAACCCAGTCTTGCTCAGACATGCCGCTGCTATCGGGTGTTAAACGTAGGGAAAGGAAACCTACTGAAACCTACCCTGCTTGCTCTACAAAACCTCTCTGCCAAACAGCAGCGCTCAATACGCTTGCCAGGTCAAGCTTCCTATCTTTCATTAGAAATGCCATCAGGACAAAAAGCAAGTGCCTCCACACCTGGTTTTCCTATGAACCGAATACAGCAAGGACAATACCTACAGAATCATGTCAGATCACGTCCTGTCCACCAATGTAGAAATGTAGCAACTAAAAAGAGGGGAGTGGATATTTAGTGTTTAGAATCCAAATTTTCAGGCAATCTCATTGCAAATTGTTGTGTTTCATTTTAGGTTAGGCTTTAATAATAGCAACTAGGAATTTTAAAAGCTAGCAAAACTGTAATGTCCTCAGTTAAAAAAAAAAAACAAAAAAAACATTGCCCAGAGCAAAGCATATTCCATTTGTAGTATTTCTTGTTAGTAAATACCTTGAAATTGTGAACCATGCAAAAGCAGCCTTCTGATAAAATTAGAACACCCGCTCAAACAAGAGACCTGAAACCTCCAAAGGTGAATCCCAAAGCTCTTAGATTTGCCCTGGCAGCGTTACTGCTCCATGCCTGATGCAGCCTTTGTGGGTCTCCACGAAATGGGCCTGCCACTGGCTGCAGAAGCACTAACCAAACCATATGTCCTCATGCTTCAGCAGCAAACTCTGCAGTTCAGCATTGAAGTCAGACTGCATACAGAAATCTGGTTTTTAACTAACGCAGTAACTGTTTGCAAATAAAGATGAATTTTGTGCTTATTACGCCGTCATCTTTTACAACTATATCTTCTCCGTTACTTAAAAATATTAATAGCTGTAGATCTGCATCCTCAACCATCACTTTTAGAGGGGCACTGCTAACTAAATGACCTACATTTAAATAGCTGATTCTGAAAAGCTTATTTAATCTTAAGCTGGAGCAAACTATGAATTCTACTCTGCTCCTCTAATTTAACTGTCTCGTGATGCTTAAAATTGGTTGTGACAAATGCCTGAGTAACAGAAAAACAAATATGAAAGAAAAATTTCCTCTAGGAAAGCTACGTATAGCACCATGAAATTCAAGCTTTATTGCTAGTACAGATTTCTAGAAGAAATGGTTTATCATAGGCTTTTTTTTTTTTGCCCATGTAGTTAGAGGATGTGGATACAGAGGGTTCAGTCACTGCGTTATGTCAGATGGTTTCAGCACGCTAAAACCAGGAGGTTAGTTATTCTCTTCAGACAGTTTTTGAATCTTCTCAAACCCTGTAGCCATATTTGGCTTTCCACTTCAGCAAAAACTGAGATATACCATGCAGGGCCTGTAGGAACATGTGCTGCAGGAAGAGTACAATGACTTTCTGATGTTTATTATAGAGTATAAGCTTAAATTGAGCTATTGCTTTTGTCTTTCTGCTTTCAACATTCATCAAGGCACCAGCAGCCAAAAATCACGTCCTTACTCCCCTCACAACAGCATTTTCCTTGGTCCTTCATGTCTACATTGTAAGTGCAACCACTGCCAACATCCTGAAACAAAAAAAAATTCCACAGCTCACCCCTACAAGAACTGGGGAATGTGAGAAGGTACACAGCAGTGCAAGCCACCGGAGGAATAGACAGAGGCTCGTTGCTAAGCTTCTGTCATATGCTTCTGCTGACTGCAGTAGCACATGTGGTCATTGCCACCATCTCGTGCTTGGGACTCGCTGTCCAGGTCAGCTTTTCTAACTTGTATCACCTGTCATAGCTTATGCATTTCCTAGATGAGAATATTTTTTCACCTTATACAATGAACAAATATTAGTTTCTACAACAGATGGTAGTCCAAATAACCTAAATAAAAGTATGCCACTCCTTCCTATGGACTCTTGCTTCATAATTTTATATCCAATGATTTTTATTGACATCTGCTTGGAAATAAGTGGACAGTTTACTATGCATCTTTGCATTTAATTTGCTCTTCTGCTGTTTATGTTGCATTGTTTCTCTGCTGCCAAGCTTCTACCACAACAGCTGAGAACCCTTTCTCATTACAGTCAAACTGCTGGTCTCTAGAAGCCTCTACACATCCATGTGCATTCCAACCAGTTCATGGTAACTGCCCATAAACAATTTTGTCTCCCACTGCAGAACTTGGTGCTAGCTACCACTGAGCCATCATTATCCTCCCCAGTCAAGAAAGACTTTGGGATACAGACACTGAATAGAATCCTTTTCCAAACATTGTGTTGAGTCCAGCTTTTCTTCAGCCTGCAAAATAGTGTCTCAAAGGCATAGATCAGGTTAAGAGAAATTACATAAAGTGTTTTATTTTTTATTTTAAAGGGATAAAATAAATCTCAATACATAATTTGGAAATATTTAAAGACATCAGAACAAGAAAAGTAGATTTAAAAGCAGAAAGTAGCAGGACGAAAACAGTTAAAGATAACAGAATTTAGTGTTTCAAGTGTGAATATACAACAGCAAGAACTTAAGTATTCCAGTATTGCATTTACAATAGTGGGGAAATGAGACTACACACAGTGAAAAGCTGTGAAAATTGCAGATTTTAACTGAGTTGTTTTGCCATTTTAATTATGGGCCTGAAGTACTGTTTTTACATGCATTTACAAACATTTGTGGCAGGAGGAAGACCCATACTTTTGGCCAGAGTATTAGTTGGGAGATAGCAGCTTCATAGTGTCTTATAGAAAAAGCAATTTTACAACCTCTTCCTGGTTCTCAAATGGAGTAGAATTCTAACTTGTACAAACCTTGAGTTCCAGGAAATACTGACATACACAACCCTAAAGCTAGATTTATTTTTAATATAGCAGACCTAGAAAAATATTCAAGACCTTTCATTTCTATCAAAGTGCAATATACTGCATACATAATTCCACACCTGTAAACCACATAGTATACATGCCATACACTTATCCATACCAGTTCGTACAAGAAATGGCAAAAAAAATTCAATACAGAAGTATGAGTATTGTGCATATCTTTTGTTCTGACCACAAGAAAAGGATACTGTGCAAGCAAGAAATAACTATATTGCATGCTGTAAAACAAAAATTAACTTATGCCTGATCGTTAAGAAAAAACCCTCCAACATTCAAGTTCCTGCTTCAGCACGGTTCTTAGACAACTTCAAGCTATTCTTTCAGAGATCTGAGTTATCCAGTAAGCTTGTGATTTCACTAGCTTTCCCCCTCTGCCCTGAAGTGTGATTTCCTGCAATAATTTAGTTGTTTCAAGAAGAGAATGTCCTTAGCTAAAAAGACACCCAAAAGGAGTTATATAAATATTTAGCACATTTAGAAACAGCTAACTGCTTCCTACCATACTTAAAAGATATGAAGTAATAGTTTTGAAATCCTTAAAGTGAGATAAAAATACTGCATGACAGTCCTGCATAAAGGCGTGTAACTCTCTTCTCTCAAATTTAAAGCTTAAGTGATCCAGACAACTTTCACAAATTTGCATTTAAATTTTGTTCTTTGTGTAGTTCATGTGGCCTTTTGGATACACATTTTCTCCATGTTCCTCTTCCGGTGCTTAAAGCTTTCCAATGGGTTTGTAGCAGGCATCAGGCTGCCACATGCGGAGGTCAACAAGAACTTGGTTTAGCTTTTGCATCCAAAGGTTACGTTCTTCTTTAGTATCAGCTGACAGCCAATTCCTAAAAATCGAAGAACACACTGAATTGGATGTCTTCCCCCCCTCTTCTATAAACTTATTGAGAAAAAGGTTAAAGTGATCACCCATGGAATCCCAAATAGGAGAGGAAAAAATGAAATCAAATATTCCAGAATTCTGCTAAGTTAAAGCCACCTGGCATTTCCACTTCTAAGAATAAAGAACTCAGTATTTCCAGAAGACTGAAGTGGAATAATAAGACAAAATAGAACTAAAAGTGAACAAAACAACCTAAGTGTCATCCCAAAAATCTCATTATTTAAATGAGTTTTGCATTGGCATGTCAAAACTGTGAATCTACTACATTATTAAAACCATCACACAAGGCAAGACATCTCCTCCATCCTATCAACTACATCGTATACTCCATGAGTTTATCCACTCACTTTGTAACACAGAGTGTGTCTCTGCATTGACTGACGAGCGTCTCTTTATCATCTTCCCTCTGCGGACGAACAGTTATGAGTTCAAAAGTGTTGGGACGGGCACAGAACTCCCTGTTGGCGGGTTCAATCTGACGATTAGTGCAGTTAGCCAAGTTGATCCGGCCCAAAGGATGCTGCAAGTGAAGTTCATTCATCAGTAAAGAATACTGCTATGTTAAATAATTCTGTTTTAACAATTTTCTATATGAAGCCAATCTCTCCCCAAATAAATAGAAGTATTGTTCCACTTTTCACATTGAAAAGAACCACAGGTGAGACAAGAAAACACAGATAATGGAATATACCCTGCTCTGCCACAGCCAATACAGTTAAATCCAACCCCTAACCAAAAGCCTAACCAAAAGCTTTGATTGTGGAAAGATATACTCACCATCTCTTTCAAGAGAAGCTTCGCTTTTAAACTCTCAGATTCAAGAGAGCTTTGTAAGAAAGCCCAGACTGATAGAACAAATCCTGTAGAAGTCTACAGAAAGCAAGCACTCCAGGGATGCTTGCATCATTCTTATCCAAGCTGATAAGCATATGGATTCATCTTTAAACAGGCAACTAAGGCACCTAGCTGCAGAGTCCAGCTCCTTTAGCTCCCTCTACAGTTAATGGCCAGACGCTTTCAAAGAGCACTTCAATTTTCAAGGTGGCTATCCCCTTCCATTGACTATGGAGAGATTCAGCTGTACATCTAAAGTTAGAGATCTTAGCTTCAATTAATCACACCTACAGAATACCTCACAAAGCAACATCACAAGCAGCTCTTGAGCAGGAGAAAAGCTTGCTATTTATTGGGCACATTCACTATACTGTTCCATACATAGTTAATATATCCTAGGTTACAGGGAAAAGAAGGAGAGCTCCATTTCAATGAACATTAAGAAATAGTTCCAAATGACACACATTATTCTATTTTAAATAAAATACCATAATTTAAAGCATTCATTGTCCAATACTGATTTCTGTGCTACATCTCTCATGCATGGTAGAACAGACATTAGGGATAAGGGGAGGCATTTAAAGATAGAGACTAATGTTACCGTAGACAATAGTCAGCTGTATTCTTACAGATATCTATATTATTTTTAGTATATCTTTCTCAGATTAACAGTGAGAAGTCTAGAACATTTTCAAAAACAGAATAATCTGGAAGACAAACCAAAGCAGCTTTGTTGTGGACAAAAGGAAAATAAGCTTTTTCTTGATCAACTTAATTTTTAGCTTTTTTTTTTCTTTTTTATTACATTACAGTAGACAAATTTTTCTCTCTCCTGGCAAGGAAAGAGTACATTGATATATTTTGGCAATGTCAACAATCAGCATATGGTCTTTCTCTGTTAGCAGAAAAGAAACTAAATTCAGGCATCTGGATTGGCACAGAAGACCCATAAAAACCAGAGTTTGCCACAAAGTTTGGGGGAAAAAAGTGTTCTGCCAACAAACAAGTAAGCATTTAATGGTAAATTGCTTGAGTGAGTCAGAAAAACCCTCCTGAAAACAGTCCTTAAAAGCAACTGAAAGTGTCTCAGTACACATCTCTAGAACAGACTAAGGAGACACAAGGCTTGAGACAAGGTCCACCTTAGTGACAGATGAACCTCTCTGATTCGGCTCATTAGCCAGACAATAACATCGGTTTCGGTAAGAGCTACTTAAAAACACCAGATTCAGCTATAATGGGGAGAAGCAAGAAAACGATTGCAAACAACATAGCCCATAATTACAGCTATGCTTCTACAATATAGAACAATTGTCCACTCTCACTCTTAACTATATTGAGTGTTAAAGTCATTGTTTGGTCTAAAATTTAGGGCAATTGGATATAGCCTGCTTATTAAGCCGTACAAGCTTGGTCGATTTCAATTAAATAATCTCTACATTAGTCATTTGACAAATACAATGGGAAGTCTTAAGGCTAAAGGGGAAATTGAACACAGATTTTCCTCCACTTTTCCCCTTCCCCACCAGATAAAATGGTCAGTTTCTAGTTTTGCCCTGGCTTAGATCATTCACGAAGACAAGTCTCCTCCATTCCTAAAGGAAACTTTAGGAGTTAACAAAGCATGAGGTCCACCTGAAACCTAAAGTATTAGTCGTTAAAAAAAGATCAACAAATGAGATAAGGTACTACAGAACTTTAGTATTCAACTGTATAAACAGTACTACCTTCCGTTTTTCATCATCGGGATACGTCCAGTAAGATATACAGTTTCCAGAAAGCACACACCAGCGTCTGTGCCATGCTCCAAATCCACTAACATCTTCAAACATAGTCTTTAAAAAAGAAAAAGTGTTTACATTATACCTTGAGCTTGGTCTGTACTCAACTACTTTTTCCCTACAGAATGGCTTTGCAAGTGAAACCCTTCACTGTAGAAAACCTAAGTAGGAGAAAATATATAATAGGAGAAACTTCTAATAGCATACTTATTTTCCAGATAGCATGGAATATTATCTTGCTCTATCATTCTCAAATTGTAGCCTTTTGCTCAAAATGCACCCATCACTGCTATTTCAAATGACTAGATCTTTAATATTGACAATGGTAAGCATTCCCATTATTTTAAGATAATGGAGGCTAACTTATACAATATGCTTTCCGAATGGTTTACAAAACATGCATAACACAAGCTATTATGATTAGGTATTTACGTCACCTTTGACTTACAAGTCAGGATTACAAAATGCTGGTCTGGCTACTCTGCAGGCTACACTCAGGAGTCCAGACAGTTTAAAAGAAATTAAAAAACGATTTTAAATATTCGTGTTGGTAGTTTATTTTACTGGATGCAGAATTACACCAATTTCAAGGCCCATTTCCTTAGTATTGGAATGGAAAATTTAGTATCTCTCTCTGATCCCTCTTGAACTTGTACAGAACATTTTCTTCCAGTTAGTTTCCATAGTTATGTTTTCTTTTTTTTTTTTTAATTTTATTTTATTTTATTTCAGAAGAGATATTTTTAATGAGGCAGGAAGTTTCCAAACCCTCACTCTGAAAAAAAAAACTTAGTATGTATACCAATCTCCAGGTTTCAGGTATTGTATAGTAGAAGTAAACATTTAAAATCGGTGCACAAAAGCATAGAATATTAACACTACAAGCATGAGGAAATGTCAGTATCTAATCGAAGTTGAACAAACTTCAGTAAGTAAAAGGAAAGGAGACAGAACTGCCTGAAAAAAAAAAAATCTGACTTGAATAACAATAGTTCAATGGTTTGCTCAAGTATTTTCATAGCACGTTTACTGCCATCTGCTGGATACAAGCTCAACAACTCCATCTGTTAGGTTTGAGTGCGTTTTCAAAGTTCAGCATTAGAGAGAACTGCTAACAATGTTTTCCAAAAAATAGCTTAAGTCTGTGCATACAGTGAAGAAAAGCACGTTTTGCTAATCTGTTTACACTAGACCAAAATAATCCAAGATGTCTTGTAAGAGTTTCTGGCATGGAAATTAGAATCTCAACTCACATCACATACAAGCTATAGCAAAAGAAGGTTAACTTAGGTTCAGAATAACAGACAAACTGTTCAAAAGAAAAATATATACAAGCTAAAATTTTAATAAAAGGCAACAGTAGTAAAGGCAGCTTTAACTTAGGCCGGTTTAGAAGATAAACAGGAAACATTTTGGGGTTTGATTCAGGAAGAACAAATAATGGCTTTTTTTTTAAGCTTTACTATCTCTACAAATAGATGCGTGAAGTTAAAATACTGGCTATATTTACTAAGACCTGTTATTTCCAAGGAAGGAATTTGAAGTGAATACTTTACCAAGAATCCTTTTTCCTCCACAGAAGAGTCCACTTGGCATTTTAACTTCAGGTAAATATGACCTTCCAAAGGAGACAAGAAAGGAACCTGCAAAAAGTAATACAATTGGTCATTTAACTTCGATACTTCCCAACATCTGCTCTACCAGCTCAAGCAAGTGACCTGCACCAGAATGTTAGCACCATCTTGTTCTTACGATCTCCAGCCAGAAAGAAGCAGTCAGGCTCAGGCAAGACAGTAATAATCACTGATTGTTTCAAGTTCATTGAGAAGGTCTGAGAGACTTATTTGCTTGTTAGTTTGCTCAGGACATAGGTGCAAACATGCTTCTGTCTAGAAGCAACAGGCAACCCAAGCATGGTTATAATCAACATACGGCAGCAGTCCACATCCTGAAAGCTTCTGCCTCAGTTTGACATTAAGCTGCTTAGAAAACATCAAAGCGAGTTTCAACAGGATTGGTACTTGGATGTCATAAGCACTTTTGGCAGATACTGATGTAATGGTGCCTACTCAGATAAATATTTGTATAAAAAAGCCTGGAAGGGGAAACGTAATGATAGCGGTTCTTCTTGACTGGCACTCAAGGTGTTGAAGACCTGTGCTAAGTCACTTATAACAAAATTCCAAACCCTACCACCTCCAGCCACTGAAGAAAGCAGATTAACTACCGTATCAGAGGCTGGTTGAGGGTAACTCAGTTTCCAAGAGGTTTGAAGAAGAACACGCAACAAAAATTAACTTCGGACTTCCCTCAGCCCCTCCATGCATAGCACCTCAATTACAATGAGTGGTCCTATCGCTCATTGTAATACATCCCCTAGACCAAAATACATACCCTCCTTTTTCTACAGGCAAAAAAAAGAACAGGGCACTCCATATACAGTACGTTGTAGCTAATCTGAACAAGAAATACTGTAAGAACTGCAAAAAATTAGAAATATAGGTGCTTTGTCTTGCTGGATAAACCAGAGAGGTTGATGATGATGCTTAAACACAAAGAACCATTTGCCACGGCGTGTGCACACAACAAAGTAGCTTTCAGAGCCATGGAATCAAACCAAATTAAGTTTTGCCCATAGTTAAGATGAACGAAAACAATCCTCAGTAATTAATGGTATACATATTTGCCATCCTCAGAGAACCCTGACAAACTCTGACATTTTATAATTGGAAACAGATCACCATTGGATGATAGGTGTACTGCAGCTTCCACCCAGACATGATACAGATGTGCACAAGTGATCTAGTCATTTTTATGTTAGAAATATTCAACGCATACAGCATGCACGGCATGCTCATGTACTTGGTACTACAGTGCAGCACAGCAACATCATGAACACCAGGTAGGAGCCTGAACGGCCATTTAGGAAACAGTGTTAGTACACGATAAACTACATCACTCCAAAGTTTCTCACACATTATCAGCAAAATGACTATAACCCCACATGCTACTCAAGGGAATGCTGCAAATATTTCAACTCTGTTATAATCTTCCAAACTGCACTAAAATCCATCTCTGAATGAGGGCTTCAAGGAAGGTTTTCCAATTCCTCACTTCAAGTTTTTGTGTTTTGAATTCCTTTCTATTTTATGTCAGACAGAAGTACTTCGTGGATTTTGAAAAGTTCACTAGTAAAGAACTGTGTGACAATAAATCAAAAGGCTGTATAATGGAATATTTCAGTTCTGCAGAGCCTACAACACCATCACTAATTAATAAAGGTCTCAGAACACCCTCCTATTCATATAACAAGAGTATGTTACATTCTCATCAACAATATATCCCTTTCAAGAGTAAGTAAAGTGGAGGTGGTGTGAAAAAAGCAATCTGTTGAATAAACAGCTAAATGAAGAGTTCCTGAGTAGGCTAGCTTGCATTCTGCTGTGGTCATTTAGATATCTACCATAGAAAGTAGTTTGCTTGCTGTCATAGAAGATTATCTGTAAATTTATCACCTCCTTAGTTTTGAGAAAATATTAAAATCCTTTTTCTTCTGAGATTCAAGGAGCTTTAAAGCTACTTTCAGAAATAATTGGTTCTAATCTCTAAGTATGTTAATTTAAATAATTCCTAAAAAAACAAAATGCATGCAACCAAGCAAAATATTTCAACTGTACATTTGTGAACAGATAAGAACTTCACTTTGATGCGTTTAGTACTTTCAAAACTTCAGTTCTTTACAATTCCTTTATGCATAAAAACTGTATTTAAACAAGGTCTTGACTTAACAAGGAAAATAATTTAGTTCCTAAGCAATTTTAATTTTTTTCAGTAAGTTGAGTTAAACCAATATTTAGGCTGCTAGTGGTTTTTCTCATGGTCCCTCATCAGCAGAATAGCTGATTTTACGTTCCATGCACTTCATCAAGAATTTGGCCAAGATTTCCTGACTGACAGTCTTCAAGAGACATCAATTTGTTTTCAAGTAAGAAAAACCCTCCTCTAGCGATCTAGAAAGATAAGACACACATACTAGTTAAGGAAAAGCCCTAGATGCTTTAAATAATAGTTCTAGCAGCATCTTTGGCATTGGATAACACAACGAGTAGAATTCTACAGATTTTAAATGCTCCAAGCATCTTGCTATATTTAGTTAGTAAGTTTTTGTAAGCATTTATTTTTCCTTAAGAAGAATTTTTAAATCATGCAGAAGATCAGAGGGCAGACATAAGCAACATGCACAAGGAAGGCAGCTTCCTATTTAGGTATAAACTAGGCAATCATAGAAACCTTGTCCTGGAACATATAGCTCAATAGTTCTCTTTCCTCCCCTTCAAAATTTATCTATGGAAAAAAGAAATATGCTCAGTGTTGTCAGTGCAAGGTTAAAGTTAAAAAAACAAAATAAAGCGGGGTAGGAGGAAGTTATATATGAGCAGATTTTTGTCCTTTCTACTCTAAGTTTTAGAAATGCATGAAATGCACTTAAAATGGGAGGAATGAAAATCAAAACCCATTCTGTTGACAGTTGATTCCATATTACAAATGTATAGACTAAGTTTAAAAGCAGCTGTATAGTACAGCTGTAGGCCAAGGCAAAACTGAAGCTCCAAGGTCATAATTTCACAAAAACTGACAAAAAGGGGGATTCTTATTCACAAGCACTGAAGTTCTGCACCTGGAAAAAATTAACAAAAACATGTTTTCCCTGGAAATCCATTTGAACATTGTGCTGGTACTACAGTGTCCTCATCCAGCCCAGTGTTCTGCCCTGAAGACTAAACTAAAAAGGTTCAAACCCAGACTGCCAAATGTAAATTAAAAGCTGTTTCCCATAATTCCCAGAACAAGGGGTTTCCAATGACTAAGCCACATGCAAAATAAGACCTAAGTGTAGCTCTTGCTAAGAGGAATATTTATGCTGAAGAATCAAAGCTGGTACTTATATAGCGGCCGTGCCGTTCAACTGTAAGTTTCGCAGACTGTTTCAGTAAAAGAGTCAGAATCTATACACAGAAAGTAAATCTTCTGAAAAGCAAATTGGGATTGTTCTGATATTTTGCTTGTAATCTTGTGCACAAGCCACCACTCTTATCTTCTCTCGTCAGAAGCTGTAAGTGCAATACTATCATCACAATAAATTAGTCTAGAAGAAAATTTATTTTGACACTGCTGTTCAAACAGGAAGTTGCAATTTAGCACCAGCATAAGCTGTAGTAGCTTCTGAATTACTTTAAGTTAGTTTTTAGGTTCATGCCAGCAGCTATCCTAAAAACTATTTTCATAGATATTTAAGATTTTAAAAAGGTTACAGTTTTCAATGAATGCAAGAACGCAATTTTTGTAACTTGTAATAGCAAGAGCCATAATAGAATTGTTTAGACAAGCGCCTAACATCATAAAACTTGGCAATGGCTCTTCCAAGAAATATCATTTGCTTCTCAAAACTAAATTGGGATATGAAAGGAAACCTCATACTCTTAACTGCATTTGTATTGCAGTTTTAAAGCCATTTAAATGCAGAAAACTACAAACTTCATTAAAACACAGTAGCCTATTTAGCTATTTAATAACGCAGTATTTAATAGTATAAGATAGCAAAAGCAACAAACAACATGAAGACTATGTATACAAAAGATGTCAGCTGCATACATGAATTTTGTCAGCGACAGCAATTGGTAACCAAATGCTGCTATTACCTTTGCATAACCATACCATGTGTTGAGCTATAGAGAAAAAACACCTGACAGAAAAACACCTGAGAAAAAACATCATGATGTGCCTTTCTTTCTGTTGTATCTTAAAATGACATTTCAGTCATATGAAGTTAATACCAATAAAATCATCTGTGTGTTTATATGTACACACACATATATATACACATACAATTGTTTCATTTCTAGACTTGTAATTTTCCGTGGGAACAGTAAACTCAGACTCATTCTTTTTCCTAGTGGTAGGTGATTATCTTTGGATTAATAAACAGTAATCTCCATTACCTTGTCCAATGCGAATTTGGCATGTCCTACAGAAGACAATGACAGTTTGTGGGATCCAACAAGGATGAAATTTGTAGTGCGTACAGCATTAGGGCCGCCTGGACTGGCCATGGCTGTGGAGAAAAGTTTACGTCAAACTGTAACACTACACACAACCAAGATGCTGCAAGGTATAAGTAGGCTCTATCTGAACTACTCAATACAGGAGGAGAAGCACTCTTTGCAGTATTGCCCAGAAACACACTCAGATGGGATCTTGGTACACGCCATTCCTCCTCAGTAGACCCTTTTCTTTTGGTAAATAGCTTGGAAACATTCACAAAGGATGAGATAAATCATTTTAAGAAGCCTCAGGAGGAGAACAATCTGGGGCATACCAGAAAGCACACATGCCCTGCAACAGGATCTTGAGAACTTGAGATGTGAAAGGCTAGTAACACTGCAGTCTTCAGAACCTGTATGGATATTTCTTTGCACCGTACCAATAGAAACAAGCCCTATCACTCAGGCACACAAATCAGACCAGTTGCAGCAGTATTGCAGACATTTCTGAGTTAGCTCATAAGCTGCTTACTGCTACAATTCATACTAAAGCTATCTCAAGTAACTCATGTGAAAACAAGTGTATAATCTATTTTTGAGTTGTCAGAGAAACTGAACCGCTGTTTTCCTTCTCTCACCAAGCATCAGAAACATGAATATACTGTTAACACTACGCAGAAGCAAAATTTCATGATTCGTTCATCTTCAAGATTTTTCAGGGTTATTCTATATTATTTTGTTGACACAAGCTAATTTACATCTTAAAATTCAAGTTCATCTTTTCAGGAGGAATTTTAGCTACAGGCATTAGAGATCAGATACTAACTTTGATTCTGTGAAGAAAGCTTCCACTAAACACGGTAATTCAGATACACTTACCAATGGTAACTGACCAACTGACAATTTTTCATTTATTAGGTGTAATTATCATGATGCAAGTATATTTATTGATATGCTGCTTTTGATTCATCTTGGTAGAAGATGTTTAGATTCTGCTTACCTGGAGTAAGAAGGGTGCTTTTCTAGAAAGAGAAAAATAAAACCTTATCAGGAAAGTAATTAGAGAATTTCTACAGAAGATTAAGCTAGGTTATAGAGAAACTAGCTTTGAAGTACTTAAACACAACTGGAAAATGAATCCAAATAAACATGCAATAACCCTAAATTTACAGCATTATGTATTTAGAGCTGTTATATATTTAGAGCGGTTACCAATTCCTTGAACAGATGCTGAACAGTTTGGCAGAAATCTGCACAGTTTATAGTTTCAAGTAAGGGACACGAAAAGCCTGTTACAGATATAGCCTTATTGCATGGGGGAATATGGTCTTTGGAAGTAGCCATATCCAGAGCTTGTTACAGTATTACATTCATACTTACAGAGGTAATAGATGTTAGTAATCTCTTTGGAGTGATAACCTGCAAAAGAATACAAGAAAATGAATTCATTTCAATTTCATGCTACTGTAACTGTTCATTACATTACCATGAAAATTAGACTTCAAGGTTTATCATTTAAATAAATTTTGAATAGATATCAGCTCATAAGTCAGTGTAGTTTTTGAGCCCAGATTTGATGTAACATGTTTCAGTGGAAAGAACACTGGGTATTCAAAGATATTTACTGCAGGAAAGTTCAAGTATGCAATAGCTTGGAATGTATACTGAGTGTTTGAAAAAGCAATCTTTTTAGACCTTTTTCCTTCTTGTAACAAAGCTTCAAGTTGCATTTGCTAATTAAACATAGATATTAACAACACAGGCAGAGATATTCAACGTGCTTCCTTGTTGAATGTTACCAATATTTTCAAGGGAAAGTCCAAATTGTAAAATGAGACTGCATATTACAAATTAATTAGAGTTATTTATCTATCCGCTCTTGAATCTGAAAGACAAATGCACAAAACTTGTCAAAAAGCAGGTACAAGATGCCATTAGCCCCAGGTTAGCAACTTACCTAGAGTGCCTCAAAAACATTCCGTACTAAGTGAAGATTCCTGTAAACTATAGCATAGGAAAGAAAAAGCCTGTACCTCAAACTAGTTTTACTGAGGGATAGGTGAGAGTATGTTTTCACTGTGCAAAACAAAAGTAAAGATTTATTTCTATTCTCTGATATGGGATTTAAGTATTTATCCTGTCTTTGAAATACACTCACGATTCTCCTTTTCACAAACTGGCATATCTTTACAAGGAGGAAATAGGACCTACATACAGGCAAATCAATGCATGCCCAACTATTGGAATGGCACGCCAAAAAACCCTCCGGCTTTCTCAGGGGTAGCAAAACCTTAATGAAGCACAAACTATTGAAATGTGCATGCTTTTCAGACTTAAACATTTACTTCCAAGGGCTTATGAAAACAACATTTACTTTAGAAAATAAGTAACTATTGCTTTTACTTAACACTGGAAAGATAAAAGCATTACAGTTGATCAATAGAACCTTTAAGACAAATCGAACTGCAGGATAGGGGATACTGACTTGTGGAGTTTAAGTGAAATGGAGAATAAGAGCACTAAATTACTACCACAGGCAACCACATATGAAATGAAAGTTTGAAAAGCACAGCATTTTGCAGAACAATTAAGTCCTCTCCTTCCCTCTGCCCCCAATATGTTTTAGATTTTAAGTGCTGCAAGTCCAAACCACTAATAGCTGCAGGACTCCATAATCCATCTGTTATTGCAGATGTTCTAAGAAAGAACAAGAGGAGTAAAAGCAAGCAACAGATCGTTTAAAACTATTAGTCAGTTCTCCTTGAAAACTGCAGTCTTCTTAGCACACCCTCTTGAAATACAATGATTTTCATGTCCCATTTACCTTAGATTTATTTGCCTTTTTCCTTTTATCAGTGCTTGTAGCTTCTTTTCTCTGCACCTGTAAGGCAAGAAGGTATTAAGGAAGTACAACACCTCATTTTCCCTTATACGTTCTCTTGACAGGTATCAATACATACCAAACTGTAAACTTCTATATTTATTTCAAAGTCATTTGACACATCATGCCTAAAAGGGAAAAGTGGGAGAAACATGGTAAACCACAGACTGCAAGGAAGAGGGGGTTTGGGGTTTTTTAATGTATTCTTATTTTGTTATTACTCATTATTAGGAATATGTAGGTTCTGCTCAAAAGAAGCCTAGCCACAGTGCTGACTAATAGTTAGTATGTCTTATTAGTAAATCCTAGTTTGTTCCTTCAGGTCTGAAATCCTTTCACACCTACAACAGGACTCCTCAGTGCAAGCAGCACTGCTGTTCCTAAGACCTCAGTATGTTACTACTTCAACTTGCTTTCTAGCACTCCAGGAACAAAATTAAAGGCAGAAAGAACACTATACCATTTCTCAGAATGTACCCTTTAGCCCACTGCTGGCAAACATTTCTGGAACAGAGACTGCTTTTTCAATAATTAGCTTTAAGTGAAAATTATAGTTGTGTTGGACTTTCAAAATTGAGTGTACTTGTTTTCAAAGATTGTACAGACTAAACAACCATTTGATCTCGCATCTTTTTAGGTAATACTTGAGAATTAATTTTAGTTTTAACTATGTTTTTTCTTTCCCTGGACACCAAAAACAAATTGCTATATGAAGTGTTAGATGCTGCAGAAGATCTCTCAGGGAGAATAATTCATCTGTTATTTCAGGAGTTCCAGGAGAGGAGAACCGTAGAAAAAGCAATACACAAATTAGCTGATGGAATAAATCTTGATTACTCTCCTGAGCTGTACAATCTAGCAATTTCTTAAAACAGAAAAATCTCACCCTATTTGTTTGCAGAATAAGGCATTGTTATTGAAAATATTCATAAGATTTTCATACGTGCGCCACCAGAGAAGGAATTAGTTTCAGAACAGTTTTTGTATTCATACTTACATAGTAAATGTTGTAGTAAAAGCAAGAGCATCTCCATTCAGAGAGCTGGCAGTACTTGCTAATGGAGTTGCAACCATGTTTTCTGCTCCAGATCTCAGTATTATCACATAGTAGTAGTTTGCTGCTTCTGTAAATACAGTTCAGATTTTTTAAGCAAGAGCTGTTCAAGTATCTAAAAATCCTCCAGTACCACATTGTTATTAAACATGCCTCTGTTTCATCCCACTTAAACACTTGTGTTAGTCAAGATTTAAGTATAAACTTATTCTGAAAGCAAATTCTTTTTCGTGATGTGTCCACTAGTAGATAATAATCTCCACAGAATTCACAAGCGCATTATGGCCTGGGGCTTCTCAAGCCAGACTGGCTAAGTATACTGTTCAGTGCATGGGAGGAAAGAGGATGAGCTTACAGTCAGACTCAGCAATTAATCTCAGTTCCTTATTCCCTAGGCCTACCAGTTCAGGCATACATCAGCTTTTGCTATTGCTCATCCTCTTTTCTTCTTCCAGTCCTGCAAATGAATCAGCATCTAGGCAACTCATTCCTCCAACTTCTCACGTAATAGGGGGAAAAAAAGACAGACCACCACAAGAGCACATTTCAAGAGTGTCAGATGATTTGAAGGTTTGGAGTTTCTGCAGCAAGCTGATAAGCAGTAAAGCACAAGCACTGCATAACATTATAATGTTAAAAACAAAGGTTTGGTTGCTCTGTAGTACAGGACAAGTCACAGCTTTCAGAACAACTGGTCTAGAATCCAGTAAGCATTGACTTGTGCTCTTCATATTTGATGGTTTTTTTCAGCGATTGAAGTGATTCATAGAACTTGCTCTGGTGCACGGTTCATAGGAAATGCCGCACTTCAGGAACACATTTTCTATGACAAGTAGTTTTCAGTTGTTTCTTTAGACAATTTGGTTGCAAGAATTACTGACAAACTAAATATTTTTCTTTTAACCATGAAACAGATTTTCCTAGGAACAGAGATGAATTCTCATACAACAAGAACCACAACATGTCAGGAGGTTAAATTATGTCAGGCACTTCCATTTGTATTCTTGGCTATATATAAACGTACATTCTTCATAATGCATTCGGAGATACAAAAACTTAATTCACACTTTGTAGTACAGTTAAAGAAAACAAGAAAAGATGCATATGAATTTATAAGTAATAGTTTTGGAACAGATATTAAATGAGAACTGTCCAGTGATTTTTGCCCTTGAATTTTACGGAAACAAGGAAGAACCCGTTAGAAGGATCCAGCTACAATCAAATGTTGTGACATAATAAAAAACAGCACTGGTTATTGTGGGCTTGCAGATTCTTTAAACAATCACTTGACAAAGGAGCTCACTATGTTCCAGGCTAAGTCTCTAGATCTACAAAAGAGATATTCCCAGATAATGTTCTCAAACAAAAGTAGTGATTCCACACTAATGTTTTAATTATTTAAATATGACACAATAATAGATGCCTAGTATTTATAAATGTAGTATTTTGAGGTGTTAACAGGACTAAAAAAAAGAGGTGTAATTACCATTTCAGACCACAAAAGTCAGAACTTCCATGATATTTAGTATTAGATTTTCATCCATGAAAAAATTCCAAGGCAGCAACAGAACTGAACCAAGATTTTACTTCCTTCTCAACAAATTACAGAGAACCTCAGAAATATCTTTTTCTAAAATTGGCTTGGGGAAGTCATACAAGTTTCTTAAACATCACAAGCAAGAAAACGATGCCTCTAAAAAAGACCTGGGATAAGTACTGATAACTTAGCCAAAAAATAGATTCATTGAACGTACTTGCTAAGTTTCCTATCACCCCAGAGTTCTGGGAAACACCAACACAGAGGGCAAAGAAAACATGAAAAACAAATCAGAAATACATGTAGAAATGGTAGGGGAACAGCAAGAGAAGGGGTATAACTTTCAGTTGCAACTTTTACCTGGTTTTTGAACTGTACCACAGACAAAGTCTGCTTTTAGAGGTAGACGCATTTCTGAAATGGAAACAGATCCCCTGGATGGAGCAAATTCAGAAGATGTTGAAGCAGCTTTATTTCTTTTAATAAGAGGTCCCTCACTCTTCAGTTTATTTAATTCTTCCAATAAAGCAGTTCTCTTCTCAGCTGTGTAAAGAAGTTAATGAATTATAGTTGTAACAGAGTAAAAAGTAATACTGAACATGGAGTACTGAGTTATGGGTTGTTTTGTTGTTTGTTTTTTTTTTTTGCCCTAGGCATATAAAACGCAATAGAAGTGTTAATCAACTTTGAGTACAGTAGGAATATTTGGAACCAGAAAGATACCAAAAATGTTCTCCTTAAGACAGGATAGATATTATCCTCTCCTGGTTTCCAAAGGAAGAGCTATAAATAGGCAGGCACAAGGTAATATTCTAAGTTGATTGCCAGAGTTTGATTCTTCTCAAAGCATTCACACCGTAAAGAACTGGACTTGAATCTAAAAACGTACTCGCAAGAAGTAGCAGTCTCTCTGCTTCTGCTTCCTCTTGTGACCCTTTTCCATGTTCCTCATCAAAACAGCAGTTCAGAGCTTGGCTGGCTTGATAGATAACTGTCTGCTGCATATTGATCTCATTATTCAGCTCCTAGAGTAAATCAGTAGTAGAAATAATTAGCAAAAAAAGGCAGCTTTACTGTGACATCCAAAAAAGAAAACTGAATGCCACATTGGGCCATACTTTAGGAAAAAAAGCAACTATTTAGACAGACAGTAGAGCACAAAGAAATCTTGCCATTTAGTCTTATTTCTGCAAGAGAACATTCCAGCACAACTTTTTGCTATGTCAAAAATAAATATGGTGGGGAGTGAATGACTTGTTTGTAAGTTCCATAGCCAGTATAGCCATCCCTTCACCAATAGAAGCAGCAACTATCTAGAAATACAGCAGTATAAGTGATGAGGCACCAGTGAAGATCAGAATGTCACTTAAAGTATGTGGTTGTGAATCCTGCCTAATTCAGAGGCAAAAATGAAATATAACTCCCCATACCCTATTCAGAGCAATGCCTTGTTTTTCCCAGACAGTTATATTATGATCCTATTAGGAAATGCATAGCCCATGTTACACTGTACCATTCCATACCATTAATCATTTATATTAGAACTGCAAAATCTGTTTGTCTAAGTAGGATGTTAATATGTGGTCATCTGCAGGGTGAATTAGGCAAGGAAGTACTAAGTTAGAAAAAGGATTTTGAAAAGTGTATTAGATACCTGCATTTTCTTTTTGATATTGACTTGATCAGATGGACCATTCTGTTTCATTTCCAGTTTGGAAGAAACATCTTCTTTGCGAACAATGACTTGCTTTATCGAAGGACGATCTGTTTCTTTAAATCTTTGAGATCTATAGGCATCAACACTTTTAAAAACAGGAAACCGTGTTAAATGTGTTTTACATACATGCCAAACTTTTTTATTTATACAAACATATACAGCAGTCATTAATGTTTTCCATCTTGCCATCTTGACTTTAAAATGTATTGACGAATGCTTTTATTGTAAGTTTAGACAACATAAAGATTTCACAGAGGCAGCCTTTGGTAAAGGCTAAGAACTTCAAAAAAAAAAAGCTTCTTTTGTAGTTGAAGCAGTGCATTTCATTAGAAGTTTAAAAAAAAAAAAAAGAGCCATGTCACTTCTTAGTTTGCATATTTAAGAGAACCTTTGAGTTTATTACCTATATGGGAGGTTGCGATCTTCTGACATAGAGCTCACACTGTCTCCAGATTCTGCCCTTGGGACTTTAGTCCTTTGGAACTTATCAGACTTCTGACTCGCATCACTGACGCTGCTATCCTCACCAACTGACTTACAAGGAGAAACAAAGACCTAGGAAAAAAAAATGTATTACAAATATCTGTCCATGTTACTCATGACACATTTCCTCTTACCTTTACTTGTTTTGTGATTACATATAAGCAGTAAGTTTAGAGGTAGCTGAATATTTCACAGATTGTTTACAAATATTTGTCAGGACATAGAGCAAGCTGTTTATTTTTTAAAGACACCAACAGATCATTGAATTCTAGAATATTTCACCCTTAGTTTCCAATCTAGTACAGTTAAATAATTACTTCAGATTTTCACAGGTAACCGCTTCATTGAATGCATGTACACAATTACAAGTCCAGTGCAAGTCATAAATCTATATATTAAAGCTTGCTGTAGCAGAAGCTAAACCACTTGCATATTAGATGCTACGCTAAACAATGTTATTTTCAGAAGAAAAAACTTAAGAAATTCTACCTCATTAAGTTTTCATTAGCAAAATGTTATTTGTAACTTCAGTATTTGACCAGGTATCACAATACACTAAAATATCACCGTTCACAAATGGCACAACTTTTTATGATAAGCAAGACCTTCCCCATCTCCCAAAATCTCTCACCTCTGGACCAACAGATTCCACTAGAGGGGTTAACAAAGACATTGATGAAATATTTAGCGACTCTTCCTGCTCATCCTCATCACTTTCACCTTCCAGGCTCATGCTCATTTCTTTCTTCAGCTTTTCTATGTCTGGACCATCCTCTTGAAGAATTTCAAAAATTTCATTTATCACTTTTGAGCTATTCATCTCATCATCCACACTCATTTCGACTTCACATACTTCATCTGAAAGGTGATGTTTTATAGATATTACTACCATCAAAACTAAATATCTGTTTATATAATCAGACTGAAGAGTTGATGGACAAGCCAGCCATTTTTGCGTTAAAGCAAGGTTGATTGAGAAGCCTGACTGTAAGTGCATATTAGAATCCTGAAGTATACTTCCATCATTATGTTAATACACTATTATCCCATACACTGCATAAATGATACAGGGAGACAATGTATAGAGACAAGTTTCAACAGTTGAACTTAAGTCTGAATCTGCTGTCTCCCTCATAGAACAGTTACTTCTGTTCTTTCCCAATGAAGTTTAGTATCAGTTTTAAAATTTCTTGAAGACTTGAACGTCAAGAGAAGAATTATAAAAAGTTTCCTGATTTTTTTTAATGTAAGTCTGATTACAAAGCATACACACAGTGTCAGGAGATATACAGTGAATTCATTATTCAGACTTGAAGGATATTAACACTGCTGGACAAGAGGGAACAGATAGCTAAGCACATTAATATACATCTAATCAATACCAACCATTTGGTTTCTCAGCAAGTTGTTCAAGTTTTGACACAGACATCACTTTTACAGGGCTCTTCAGCTGAGTGACCTTCAGAGGACTGGATTTATCAGTCTCTTCACATTTAGGAGCATCTAGAAAGTTTATAAAAAGTCAATGAAGATATTCTCTACCCTTGGTTTTACTTATTTACCTTTTTTAAAATCTTGAGTTTTGGAAGACTGCTAATATAGCTGACAACTTACAAGAACACTGCAGGACAGCCACTTGAGCAACAAGGAATTAAAACAAAAAACACTACACCAAGCCCAAACTGAGAGCAGCATATCATCCTACATTTATGGAAGCACATTTGAGAGCCTGTTTTTCCCATAAACTGTATAAGCAGCATTTAAAGTTCACTCTCTTTTCAGAGAGTTGAAGGCTGTTACCCTCACTGAACATCAGATAGGATGTCACAAGCATATACATTCTTTTCACATCCTCTACTCTAAGAATAAGGGGATACTGACAAGGGAAGAGTTAGCGTAAATTTTGTAAACTCAGGTACAGTATGAATGAAGTCTGCAATCATTCTCACTCAGTCTCTCTGCACTTAGCATAAATGAAGATAGAAAACATTGGTAAATCTACTGAGAAACAAAGGCAATATGCCTTGCCAATCCTTCAGACAGTATAGGAGTGCAGAGTGTTTATATTAGAAGACTTAGACAGATCAGCAACCAAATAAGGTTGTCCTGAGGTCCAGTTTTATACTGGAGTGCTACTAATCTCTTCATCCATTTATGAATTCTTAGGGCAGCGCTACAGTCCAGTATTAGCTGCAGGCAGAAAACCAAATTCTCACCTGAAGATTCTACACTGGGAGACTTTTCTGGCCCGTCACCTGCTGGTGCACCTTCTGCTGATCCAGAAGCAGCAGCAGCTGAACTAGGAGAATGTTTTGGACTATCCTGAGACAGGCTATCCTGTCAAAAACAAAAACATAGTACATTCAGATGGTAACGTTCAAAGAGACTAAGGTTAGTCACCCATTCAATAACAAGAAGGATCTTATTTATTTACATAAGAAAGTCAGTTGAAATACTAGATAAGAGTGGTTGCGTGAGCAGCTTTTAGGAGCTGCAGGGGAATGGGAAGGGAAGGAGAGAATACTCATAAGAAATAAGCATATTTATTTTTTACATAATAATATAAGTAGCACACTTAATCATCAAGAACTAAATCAGCTCACATCAGTATCACTTGTAACTGATTCTGTAGAAGAAAGAAATCCAATACTTCATTAACGGTCACAAAAGCTGCTAGAGAAGGAGTCTTGTGTAGCCTGGGTATTTACAAAGCTTAGATTTTCATCTTTTATCTACCTTTGTGCCTCAACACCCATGTTCAGAACACATTGATGCTATTAACACATCTTGTGATGCACGCAGCTAACATATTACCATTTTAGCTTCTGGAAGATTTCTCTTTGAACTTTCACTTCTCTCTGCACTCCACAGATTGCCCCTATCAAACCGGCCACGAATGCATGCAAGTTCTCGTTCACGTTCCTATGCAAATAGAGGGAAATAGGCAAAGAGTTGACAGCTTTAAGAAGTCAAGACATTGCAAACTTATCAGGTAGGTGCAAAGCTGTAAGAATCTTCCCCAAGGTTATAAACAAGCTATGAATTCAGCAAGTCATACCTGCTTAAGCTGAAGCGCTAAACTGGCAGTAGAGGAATTTTCATTTTGTTTGAGAAGCCTTTCCTGGATTGTCCTTGTATTTGGGGTGACAATAGGTGTTCTGTACCCTGGAGTATTCGTAGCAGGACTCCGTGCACTGTGCTCTTGACAGCGCTCTCCAAAACGTTCCAGGAAGGGCTTAATTCCTGATCCCCCTACAAGAATATTTTGCTTTAAAAGAAACTCTCAAACAGAAAAATCACACCGCAATTTTACATCCCACTGAAGGTTCTCAACAAAGCAATTAAGATGTCTCCTTCGCAACTGACTATTACACTTTATACAAATCAAACCTGAAGTGCAAATCACTGCTGTAACAGAACACTGAAGTTATTAAAGCAGCAAATCAGAGCAAACAGATGCCCTTCTCTTTCCAAACTCCACATGTGATCCAGTTTATTACTCCAATTGGTTGTTGTTTTTTTTTTTTTAAAAACATTTTTTCCTACAACCATCTTTCATCTAAATGAGCACACTAATACGTAAGGGAGATACATTGTTTGGAATCCATCTCACTTCATCATGAAAAAGACAGACAGTATGGATCTATACAGCCTTCAGATTAGAAGCATTTCCTTTTGATTTTTTCTAAAATATGCAGGCTCCTTTTTTTTTTAAACTTATCTATTGGATACATGCTATAACCAACAATTTAAAATAAGCTTTCAATAGTCTAACTGATATTAATGCCATACATTTTTACATACAGAGAAGCGTTAGATTAGTTTTGTTGTCAGGAGTTACTAAAATTATGTCCAAAAAATACCCTTGCAAAACATGGAAGCTGTACAACTTATAATTATCACAATTCTTCAGTAGTGAAGTTAGAGCAAAAAATACACATTATCTGATATGTTACCACAAATCCTTAACTAGCATGTACTTTTCAACACAGGTTATTTGAATGACAATTCTTGAACTCACTGAAGCTGAAAAACAGCTTACCTGGTGTTGTGGGTTTATCCTTAGGTTCAAGTTGCACATGTGTTCCTTTGACTGACTCTTCTTTGGATTGAACTGGCTGAGACGAAGTTGATTGTACCGTTTGTGTACGTTTTTCAGTTTTCTGAGGGCTGCAGTGATTCTCTGTTAGTGGTTGTGGTACTTCAGATTCCTTAGAAGTGGGAACAGTGACGCTTGAAGACTGTGTTATAAAATTATTTGGATCCTTAACAAGGGAAAAAGGAATAAAGTTAAACTGAGACTGTACAATCTTAGTCGTTCTCTCATATGGAAAAAGAATAAAAACATTCTGCACAACTATAATATGATAAAACACACTCCACCAAAACAGAAAAAGCTGACAACCATTGCTATAGGGTATTTACAGCATATTAATCCAGTGTTTCAAATTGTTTCAGTATTGGACTCCAAGTATTTTTCCCAGCTACTTCAGGTAGTTTCCCACATTTCCCTAAGATAGCACGACAGATTATTGCCATTTCTTAAGTGGCATAAATGGAACAACAAGCATTTCATACAATTGATTTCAGCATTCTGATTCAATTTTTATTCAGAGTTAATATTTAGAGTTTCAGCCAGGTGACTGCATATAAGTTACAGAATTAAATTGAAAAGGGTTGTCACTTTAAGAAAGTCCCTTGCAATAATCAAGAGTAGCAATCAATTTCTTTGATATTTACAAGACTTACATGTACATTCAGCTTTAAGTCTCAAAAATTAAATTTAGAAAAGGAATTTGAAGCTATTTCAGGTCTGCTATTGCAATTCCACATGTTCTTTTTTGCATCAAACAAAAATTGTACATCAAGTAAGATTGCTCACACTAAATTTGTTATAAACAGTTAGATGAAACATATGAGTTAACAGTTCTCCCCCCAATACTCGAATCAACCCTTAATCAGCAACTAATCAGATACTCACCGCTATCTTGGAGTTTGCTGGTTTATTAATAGAAGCCTCAACAAGCCTTTGAGAACAGGATGCAGCTTCCTGCTTTACACTGCTACTATTGATTCTAGCAGATGCTCCACTTGTAGTGGACAATTTGGATAAACAAGTAGTGCCAGGCTGTTCTTGTGCATTGTTTTGCTTTGCAGATGGATGACTTAGGTCATCTTCCCAGGAGCCAATTGTAGCAGCAAGGTTAGCTAAACGGCCCCTTCTCCCAATAGGGGTACCACTTGCCAGATCATTAGTTGCCCTCTTAGGTGGGGAAACAGGCAGGTCTTTTGACTGGAGGGGAGGCAGAGGAGCACATTCAGAGGGATCTGGAAAAGAGAACACGGTCTTCTTAATAAAAATATACTGAGATATTTACATTTTGCTCTGCGGTGAGTTTATCAACAGTTAGATGCCCTGAAGGCACTGACTGATCAAGTTATATTGAAGCTTGTTGCAAAAGCAACGTATTTTCAACCAAGCAGTTTACTAGCATTACGTCACTGTTATGATGAGAAAGGCTTCACACTAGTAGGTAAAAGGCACATAAAACTCAACTGTAGTCAACAGTTTCATCATTTTAGATCTCTCCCAGTGCTGTCTACAATAATTCTTTACAAAAAGATTAGCATTCTCACACAAAAAATTGTCTGCTAGCACACACTATCAACAATGCAAACACTGAAAAGCACCAATACTATTTAGCAAGTGAAACACACCCTCGCTATCCCAGCAGCGTCGCTGTTCTGCCAGTTTCTGCATACGTGTTTTGACTGAAAGGGTTGCAGGAGTTTCCAACTTGGTGCTTGTTTTTCCTTTCTCAAGGAGCTGAACTGACGAAGCCTTGTTACATGCAGTTCCAGGTGACTCTGAAGTAATTCCAGGAGAACGGTGGCTTGTGGAACTTGGAGGAACGGGCTGTGTGTTCTCTATACTGGAAGCTTGAGTGTCTATATTATCAGAGCAGAGTCTCTTTGATGGTGATGGTTTTGTACTGGGTTTCACTGTGCAGGTGAGAGTATTCAAGCAAATCAGTATTCAGTCTAAAACATTCTCAGAGACAATACAAAACTGCAATGCAAAATCATGATGCATGGCTAACCTGCCCTTCCCAAATTCTACTGAACACAAGGCACTAACTTTGGTATTATATAATTATTTTTAACTACCTTAGTAATTACAAAGAGCACCTGCTCTCAGGTATAGGTGAACACTAACCATAGTCAGTGGATCAAGTAACTGCATCTATTGCTGTTTACTTTAGGATAAACACAGAGGGGTTTTCACTTGCCATCAAAACAAAAAGGAAAAACCCACAACAACAAAAACCATCTTTTTGTTGGATACCTTCTTCATCAGGGAGAGATGTGTGGTTACCAGTCTCTAACAAAGGCTCTCTGACCCTCTTGGTCTGCACCCCAAGCCTCGCTCCCATAGTAGATCGCTCAGCCATCTTCTTCTGCAGGTTCTCCCGCCGGGCACGGGTTCGTTCAAGCAGTTTCTGAATAATTAATAAATCACATATTATTGTACACTTCAGTGTGTCAACTCGTTCAAACAAAAAATATCTGTACTTTTACTGTACTAAGTAAATACCAAGAACCACAATACCAGAAACATACGATGATCACACAGAGACAAACATGGCTCTCAGATGTTGCTAATTGACCTACTGTAATGCAATGCTATAGAAACATTTAAAAATTGATTTCTCTGATCACCTCTCGTCTTCTACTCCTGAAAACAGGACAAACATGTTTCCTACACTGCCATCTATACAGTTTTTCTGTCTTTCTCCTTTCTCTCACTGCAAAAACTCCGGAACTCCATACTATTTCACCATTGCAATACACGCAGCTTCTACTGTTTTCAGAAGGATAGATAAAAGGCAGCTCACACTGCAGCTAATTCCAAGCCACTTTCTTCCTATCTGGTTGGTCAGTTCACATTTGCAGATTATCTGTAGATTTCTTTGCCTACTGGACAGATAAGAAGCTCCAGCATTTCCTTCCCAGAGACATTGATTTAGGTCTTATCATCTAGCCACAGACATTCATGAAAATTGCTGGAACAGTGAAATTTGAGACACCTACTGTTACACTAAAAACAGATGAAGCCAACCAAAAGATCCCAAAGCTCCAGTCATTAAATCAACGAGTGTCTCCCATTAGCTTGGCTTTCAAAGAAAAACACACTAGTGAGACAAGAAATGCCAAAAATGGGAAGGAAAAAAAAGAGAGACTTCGAGAGAGCGTGAAGGATTCAGAAACATTTTGAAGTACTTATATTTTTTCCCTGAATCACCACATGATAGCCTTGAATTGTCAAGTCTGACTAGCGGGCTCTTTTGACATCTTGCTGAAGAATATGCTCAAGACACCTGATTGGCACTAACTCTCTAAGAAAAAAATACTAGTGGTTCCAAAGTGGTTATAAGAGAAATAACAACTCAAAACATTAAATCCATGGTGTTAAAATACAAAAAAGTAGCTATTGCATCATCAAAATTAAAGGTGAACTTCTGTTCCTCAAGCTTAAGTTCTAAGATGATGAAACTTACAGCTTGTAAGGCAATTTATCACTATCTTGTACAGAAAAAAAAGCATGTAAAGAAGTGTCAATTAACCTTTCTTTAAGTTCTTTCACTCCCTATCTTTTGGGAATTTGAATAGTATAATCATATTCCACATGAAATACCTGTTCCTATGAGTGTTCCACACTATTAGAGAGTGATTCTGTACAGCATCCAAGTTTGAAACAGCATTCATAAATCAAGACTACAGTTTGATCACATCTAAGAATACTTAATTACTTTGATCATGGTTTTAAGGCACTTTGAAGCAAGAAATTGTGTGATCGAACTAATGGTCTCTAAAGGGAAGCATATAAACCGCACTTGTTTGGTAGCACATAAATTATTGTGAGAACTGTGCCAGCCATTATCTGTCCTGTCACATAGCAATTAAACACACATTTCACATTTTTAACTGTCTAAGGCTGAAGTCTTAAACAATGTGTCATTGTAGGACAACACAGGACAAATAGAATGTCAATCTCAACAGTTTTCTGTGAAAGCAAGAATGCTGCTTCTCTAACTTCCATAGAAAAGAAGTTGGGGGGAAAAAAACAGTTTTAAAAAGGGCACATTAGGTGCCTGGAGTGCCTTCACTAGGAGTTGCGTGCCAGTTTCCTATTCCAACCCCCAAAAGGCAGAGCTACAAAGTGTCCAGATAATACACACCATTAAAACATTTTAAGCCGCACAAATTAACTGCTCTTATGCAAATTTGAGTATATCTTCCACGACAATATTCCTACAGTTCTATTCAAATGCAGTCACATTCCATTCTGTTTTGTTAGTCCAGTGAAACTGAGCTTCAGTTGTAACCGATAGGATGTCATTTCACAGGAATGCACGCCTCTGGTGTTGAGCTCCAACTCCTATTGGCTTCTTCCATCTCAAGTTTTCCATACAACTGCCATAATTCAAACTCTGCACTTACGCACAATGAGTCAGCCCAGTTACCAGAACCTGGGGCTTACTTGAAGTTCACCATAAAGCTGTTCACTATCAGTAGTGCGTTCTCCACACATTTCAGTAACAGCCAACGCTTCAGAGCAGAACATTTCAAAGCCTATTTCATTATATCTAGGAATTTGAGAACTAAGTGAAAGATGGAGGATCATGGTTTGAGTTGCAAGAGCACCTTCTAAAATCAGAAAACACCTTTCTGTTTGAAATGCTGAAGAACAATCT
The DNA here is from genome assembly GCA_013396635.1 of Penelope pileata. Lineage (NCBI taxonomy): Eukaryota > Metazoa > Chordata > Aves > Galliformes > Cracidae > Penelope > Penelope pileata. Next base: position 581,792 of record WBMW01000581.1, read on the forward strand.
TGCTTTAAAATAAGTATGCGTCAAGGTTCATACAAAAACCATATTTAGCAGTCTTTGAGAAGACACTTTGGCCCATGTGTGATTACAAGAACTTGTTGCAACTCTTCCCTGTTTTACTTGAAGAATGCTGCAAGCAAGTTTCCATGACACTGAAAGAACAGCTAACTTCAAACATCATGTATGCAAACTTTGTCAGAGCAACTGCGCCACTCATCTCCCTCCGGTCGCCTTTGCTCTACAGATGTTAGTAAGTACTTCAAAACGCACATACAAATAACCTACACTATTTCTAACACTCTGTTCTACCAAAGAATTGTGTGCAAGAAAGTCAATTACACAATCAACTACCCACTAAGTCACACTTGTGCTCACTGTGATCCTAAAAAAAAGCATCCACCACCTCCTCAGTGTTCCCTATTAACAACTTGGCTGACACCCTGCAGGTCATTACATTTTGCTTGTAAGATTAATCAAAGGAAACATTGTTTTAGAACTGCCTCATTTGAGAGCATTGCACTGAGTCTTGCAGCAATATTTAAGCTCAGATTTACTGAGACTGACAAATTTTTATTCTAAAGTCAAGTGATCAGCAAATGGTTTGGGTCAGCGAAAGCCTGAATTATGCTGCTTTACCTAAGCAACACTTGCAATGCCCTCCCCAGTTCCCTGCAAGCAACAGAACAGTTGTATACAAAGATCATCTGAAAATAGCTAAGGTCATATTAAAAAACAAAACAGGACATAAATACTTCATAGCAGATGATAATAAAGCTTCCTTTAACAGAAAAACTTTTTGAGTAAAGTTATCACACTTAAATTCTGATCCAGTAGCATAGGTCACATTTTCACACAGCAGGAGAATGCCCTCCACAGCCTCAGCATTCTTGGCAAGGCAACACCTGAGGCACTCTGCGACACCAGCAAACATTGCAATGCAGTTTACACTAAGGAGCGGCCTCTCAGCTGGACAGCTTTCCAAAGCCAGTGATCTAGCCGAAGGGCGTGTTGAGGCTGGAATATTTCCCAGCATGCAAAACCATTTTAAACTTGATTCAGTATTCCGGACTTGCAGTTTATTCAAGACCAGTCTCATCATGTCACTCACTACCAATTAAGGAAGGGGTTGGTAGATGTTTACACGCAGCAAGCCTTACATGGGAGCAGCATTAATCTGCCTTGGCACGTGCAGATCAATACTTTACGTGCAATTTGTTTGAACTGCATCTTACAGTCCTCCCGTAGGGGCACTTGATTTATTTGACGTATGCCTGCTTGAGGTATAGATTGGTGAAACACTCATTCCTCCCTATGAAAGCAGTGTAGCTGGTACAGGCTTCTTCATGGTTAGTTTGGGGTTGGTTCTTAATTTAACTCAAGCTTTGGTTAAACAGGCTGTGGGTTCGAGAACACTCATTTTTATTGTATTTCTTAAAGTTATTAAAAAACAGCTCTACGGCTCTGTATCAGTCTCATGCAAAATCAGAGTACAGCACAGCACCCTTCAGAAGCCTCCAACCCTAGTATAGATTCAAGCCAGCCAATTCCATTCATGCCATTACAATTTTACCTCCATTAAAAAAAAAAACACACACAATACTCTATAACTGACAGCTTTTGTTTTTGTTTATTTTTTTAAAAAAAGAGGAACTGCATCTGCAAATGACAGCGACTAATAGCTAGTTCTGCCAAAGAGGTTGCATTTTCCCTTAGGCGGTGGCTGCTTTGGGGAAGCCTTCAGCTCAGCCGTTACCTAGCCAGGCACCGTATGCTAACACCTCTCCGTCAGCTTCCAGGCCCCTGCTGCTCGGGTGAAAGCCTGATCTGTCAGACGCACGCGAAACGGAGCACCGAAGCGCTGGGAAACGCAAGTTGGCGCCCAGCTCAGAAGAGGCCCTCTCTCTCGCCAGCCCTTCATGAATCACCCCTCTGTCCTCTCCTGGAAGAGCCAGAGGCCCCACAAGCGGCTGCAACATGGGAAGCACCGGTACTAGCGAGACAAGGGCGTGCACCCCGTAACAAGGCGAGAGGGGGCCGGGGCCGCTCGCAGCCCGCACCGAGGCCTGGCAGAAGCCCTCCCGCTGCCCCGGGCCGGCCGCAGGCAGCTCGGCTCCCCGCGGACCCTCCCCGCCCCGTCAGCTCTCCTCTTCCCCGCCCCAGGCCCTGAGGGCCCCTTCCAAAGCCGCCGGCTGGGGGCCGGGCCCCCACCTCAGTGAAGGGATCCATCGCTGCCGTGGCCGCGGCTGCCGCTCCCTCGCGTCGCCCCGAGAATGGCAAAACCACCACCCCAACCGCTCAGCGGATTTGAATTTCAGCGCCGCCCCACTGCGCATGCGCCATGGACACGTCACGCCCTGGCCGTCCAGGGAGAGCGAGAGGGGGCGGAGATTGACACAAGCGCCATCCAATCCGGCAGCGGCCTGCCCGGCTCTCCCGGCCGCTGACGGGCAGCTGCGGGGGTGGTTGGCCCGGCCGCCTCTGGGCCCTGCCCGGATCCCATTTCGCTGCGTGGTTCTCCTGGCCGTCCTAGGGGAAGGAAATCTGTATTTCTTTGACAGAAAACGCAGGGCTTTGCCTCCCTTGCAGGCAGGTAGAGCAGCACTCCTGGATGGGCCGCACATCTCACTGCGGTTGCTCAGTGCCCCCACCACTTGCCCTGAGGCGTTGTTCGTCTGCTGCTGTTGGCAAGAAAACATGGTTTTAATATTGCTGAGTGAACGGAGAAGTCTTCTGTACTGGTGCAGTTATAAAGGTCACAGTTCCTTCTCATGTCTCAGACACTTCTCGCATGACAGCCGTTGTGTCTGCCTGGTCTCGCTGAAGCCAAGCCAACAGCTCACCCTCCCGCTGGCCTCCTCGATGCTGTATCGATGCTCTCTTGATGATGCTGCTGTTAGGAGCTCATCTGGTGCTCAGACCCGGCCCTTGCTGCCTTGGCACCACCCCACTGATCCTTCCTGTGCATTAAATACCACCTCAAATACAGCTTGGTTTTTGTCTCCTGTGTCTCTCCCAGAAGGCTGCTATAGGCATGACCAAAATTAATCTTATTTCCAGCCTAATCATTACATATTTGCACTCCTTTATACCTTTTTACTCGTTCATTACCTTGCCCTTCCCCCCTAGTGTTGCGCTTCTGGCCTCTTGGATAACTATAGCCAGCAGTCATTTCCTCTTCCAGCCTTTGTCTGGCTGAACCACGCTCTTTTAACTGTTACTCATTATAAAATCTCTCCAGTGCCTTATTTGCAAACAGCATGGCATCTACAGGCAGCAGAATTTAAAAACACGATATTGAGTAATCTGAAGAAATCTTCGCAATGAGACACCCTGGCCAGCAGAAGCCCTCACAGTGCTCTCAGATGCGTATGGGCTGGAGCAGCCCAGGGTCTGGGCTCAGAACTTTCTCGTGTGCTGGGCTGCACGTTGAGACCTACCAGATGAAACCCATCATGAGACTCATCCGTAATCTCTGAGCCAGCCTTTACAGTGATAAGAAGTTACAGGCTTCATTTCCTTCGAGAGAAACTGGGTGAAGCAATCACTGGGAAACAATAGAAGCATTCCTTTAATGGAGCAGTAGAAAATCAATGCAGGCAAATGCCAGATGAAAAACTAGGCAATATGGAGTTCAGTGCTGTGAATTGAAAATTAAAAGAGAGAATTACCATTAAGTCATTTCTCTTTCCTGCCATCCAAAAAGAAGAAAAGTCATGCACAATTTGAGCCCCCCCCTTTTTTTTTTTTTTTACATAACAGAGTTACTGCAATTTAAACATGGATTTCTGCTTCACATGGGGATCTATGAGATGCATATAGAGCAGCTCTAACCGCCTTTGGTGCATTTCCAAACGTGTCTCCATCCATTGCTGTCATTGCTGTAATGGCAGGGCAGAGTGCTGATGCTCTGCCTCAGGGCCTTATCCACCCAGCCAAAGTAGCGTGAGCTGCACTGTCAGTGTACAGAACAATCTCATCTGCTATGTAGTACTAAGGAAAAAGGAAATAGGCATGTTTTATTCTGTAAAAGAAATTTCCCATAAAAGTTGTTTCTGCAAAGTTTATTCTGCAAAATAAAATTAAGATTCTTAGGAGTGTATACATGCTTCCAAGGTCAATGCAACGTGCATGTGATAAATTTCCTTTCCTTTTGGTCTCCACAGAGCTAATGATTACTGCATTATTTTGATCCAGACTCAGTGGGGCCCTGCTAGAAATAAAAAAGAACGGTAACTTCCTCAGCTTCTCAGGGGGTTACATCTGTCCTCCAGAAGAGCAAGGGACAGTAAATATAATATCCCTGTGACACTGCAAAAAGCCCCAAAAGGTCGATCTTTCTCAGGACTGGTGCTGCAGAGTGGCTGTGAGGTTCGTTGTCTGCAGAATGGTAGGGGACAAAGCCTGTCGTGATGACGAATTTTTTTTCCTAAGAATTTAATAGAACCATTGGCAAGTTGTGGAGAGAAAAAAATCAACTGATATTTTGCAATCTGAAGGCATAAAAAAGAGGGAGAAAAAGAAAGGAATGCCATGTTGAAACCAGCAGGAGAACAGGCCAAAAAGCTTTATATTTTATGCCAGCCTTCTGCATTCAAAAACTATGAATCACACTCTTCAGTGTCTCCTCACCCACGTGATGTGGTTTAAGATTTCTTCTTGCTGGGGTTAAGCTAATGAAGAATAATCCCTTCTGTAACAATAAATAACACAATGCAAAGCGCTTGTGGAACGTTTTTTGCTGACTTGCAATTTTCATGGGAATTGAGGGCATGGGCACATAAGCCAGTCATTTGTCTTTTAACACAACAAGAAAACATTTTTACTTTCCCCTCTTTTCCTTCAATTTTTTTAAAGCATACTGACTGTTTCCAGGGGTGTTTTTTCTGTCAGAGGGTTGTAGATGTTTTTTGTAGCACTTTTTGCTATACATTTTAACTAACAAGGAGAACACTAGCCAAAGATTTTGTAGGTCTGGCTTCCTTACAACACCAATACAATCACAAATGTAAAATAACGAAGACAAAATTGTGCTCTCTGATCCCATTAAACATCACAGATTCTCAGAATGGCTGAGGTGGGCAGGGCCCTCTGGGTCCATCTGCTCTAGCAGGGACACCCAGAGCACAGGGCTCAGGCCCACATCCAGGCAGCTTTTGAAAATCTCCAAGGAGGAGACTCCAGAGCCTCTGGGCAACCTGTGCCAGTGCTCCAGCACCTGCACAGCACAGAAGTGCTGCCTGGTGTTCAGAGGGAACCTCCTGTGCTCCTGTTTGTGCCCATTGCCTCTTGTCCTGGCACTGGGCATCACCAGAAAGGGCCTGGCTCCATCCTCTTTGCAGCCTCCGTTCAGGAGGACACAGTCTCTGTTTCCCCAAGCCTCCTCTTCTCCAGGCTGCACATTCCCACCTCTCTAAGAAGAGGTGCTTCTTGTTAAATATCCCAGTGTGCCAGGATGTTTGGCCTGGGAAATGGTGATTTCCCCCACAGACAACAAGTAGAAGAGTTGGTCCATAGTACGGCAAAACACACCAGTCTATTGCAAGTACTAAATAATCACAAAAATTTGTGATGGCCAGCACTTAGGATCTGTTCTTTGTGACTATACTGCTTTTGTCAGCCCTGATAATGCCTCTGATAATGTCAGAGGCAACTTAGGCTAGCATTATCCAGGAAAGGAATATATTTCTGTCAGGAATGACACAGGTTTGGTGAGTAAGTAACCCCCATGCAGCTGCAGGCGTGATGTGGATTTAAATTAGCAGTGCCCAGAGCATATGTCTGTCTTCTAGTAGCCCTAGGAAGAGATTCATTCTCAACTCAACCAGACTAAGAGAACGTGAGATCACATCACCATTACAGCGTAACTTTCAGATGGGACTGTGCGTTACCATACCAAAAGGCCTCATTCATTCATCTGTCTTGGTAACTGTAGCAGGAGGAAAAGTCCCTTAAACTGGACATTTGCTGGGGGAAAATATGGTAGCTTTTCAGAATGTATGGAATGAATTTCAAACAGTGTGAATTTTATTTATTCCCTCACTTGTCCTTTGCAAAATATGGGGTGTTCTCAAGAGAACACTGAATTACAGAAAACAAATATATTAGATGTTGGAGAAGCACACTCTCATTTATATTCCAGACTAAATTACCATTTCATGATGTTGATGGATTAGCATTACAATTCTTAGAGATCAAATGCACCATCTCATACTCAAAGAAACTGAGGGAAAATCAGAAATATAAGCTGGAGGGACAAGCAAAAAGATTATGGGGAGTAAAGAAAAAAAAAAGAGAGAAGACAGAATGGAGAATATCAAATAGCAAGGGAAAATAACAAAGAAAACAGGAGGAAAAGACAAGAAAAATTCATTAAAATGGAAGAACCAGTGAAATAAGGAATGAGACAAAACTCGTATTTCAGTAACAACAGGAAACACTTGTCAAGTGGACTCAGTTTCAGAAAAAAAAAAAACAACTGGTTTGTTGAATTCTGCATTTTTACAAGTTTGTGGGAGTTAAATATTTCTCTGTCTTGCACTCTGAAAAGATTTATTATGTTCACAATTTTCTTAGTATTATATTGTATAACTAACTGAAAGTTTCTCAGGGGCTTTCGTTTAGGTCTCCTGACTTAGATTTACACAAAAGAAGGGGAATTACAAAGACTTCATTCTTTTGTGTCTCATTTACAAAATACCTTCTTTCTGTATCCATATAGCACAGCCGTAGCATTTGCTGACATAAAAATTCTGAAATGGAGCAAAGGGCCTGAGAGTTTTTAAGTGCCATTATGTTAATTTAGACCATTATGTTAATTTACAGTACCTGAGGCTTGCAACTCTGCAAGCCTAATGCAAACAGAATAATTGCAATATCACAGCAGCAATCTCACCAACCAAAACATTATTATTACATTTTATAATCTTGAAAGAATGTTCTGAAAGCTGGAAAAATAGGAAATTCTTGTTGAAAAACCTTTTTTTTTTTTTTAAAGTGTTCCACCAGCTCTAGTCCCTTTTTAGACTCAGTATGCTGTAAATTTAGCAGATAATTTTCTGATCTCTCTGTTCTTGCCGACTATTTTCTTATTTTGAATGAATTTAATGAAGTGATAAGACATAAAATATAAGTAATGCATCAGGAAGCCCAAGGAGAGTGCCTACAAAATGACCTTGACATTAAACTAAACTAAGTACTCCAAGTGTGGTGCATAGCCCATATGCTTTGATAAACAGGGGAACATCTAAGGACATGAAATGGGTCTGAGTTCATAACTATTTTTTGCTCTTTCCATGTCATTCGCCTGAAAAAAATCTGAGATCTTCTGTGCAGTAGTAGCACGTCAACACTAGAGGGTGTTACTTAGGATTTTACAATGAGTTTTGCTTTGGAAATCTGTTGATCATCTCTGAAATAAATAGCAGCAGCTGCTACAGGGAGAAATTCTAATGAATTTTGAACAACACAACAGAAATATAACGGTGATAATATCTTCCCTGGAGCTACTCATGAGGGACACTGGTAATATAGTCATCCCTGCTTCAGTAGAAACTACAAATATAGTTACACTGAGGCTGTGTAGAGATGAGTAAATACACATGATACCTCAGTCTGCTTTTGCTTCAAAGCTTTTTTGACAAGGAAGACATTAACTAAACGAATATGAAAATGAGATCATGGCTCCTTCTGTATGAGAGGGACAGGAGAAACATCTGGTGGCTCCCACTCCCAGTCTTTGCCTGATCGATGCTGCTCGTGTGCCTACGCTCCTATCTCCCTACCCCTGACCCCTGGGCTTGAAGTCCTGGCACAGCCACGTGCCTGCCTCGTCACTTCCCGGCTCAATGTGGTGGCTGTCTCTGGACATGCTCTGCTCACTGTGACTGAGTGACACAGGACTGCCTCATGCCTGTCGCAGTTACTCCTGGTACCTGCCTCACACCTGACAGTGAGAAGTGGCACCCAGACATTCTCCAAAACCAGAGATGGGATGGAGGAAAATAAAGTCTGAAGACAACTTTGTCTTGGCTTGTGCTTCTCTCAAGCTTGAACACTAAATGGTTCCATCGGCTGAATGAACAGGTGCCACTTTAAAGGGATTCTTCACTGTTGAGGATTTTCTCACAGAATGGCTCAGAGATAAGGGGCACAGCGCTGACAGTTTGATACAGCTGCATAACTTAGAGCAGAAGTAATAGCCTTGGGCGCTCTATCCTTAGGAATCTTAGGACAAAGAAGCTGCTTAGCAAGTGAGCAAAACAGGATGGGAGTAGAGAAAGATGTATCTATAAGAATGAAAGGGTATTCATAAAGAAGAGTGAGACCGAGTGGGAATAGAGAAAGATGTATCTATAAGGATGATAGGGAAATTCCAACAAGGTGATGTTAACGTTAGAGCTGGTTACCAATCATGAGCTTTGCTTTTGCAATATGTATGAGCTTCATTAACGAATGTACTTAAGCACGCACGAAAAGCTAATAAATGAAGACTTGCTGACGAAAAGATAATAAATGGAGACTTGTTGAATGATCAATTGGCTGTCCGAGTCTCCCCTCGATCGCGACACTTCACCCTAGGATAAATAACTCAAAACTGATTGTAGTGGGGGGAAGAAAGAAGCAACAGTGCCATAAGTTATGGAGGAACCTGCAAGGTAAATCCAGGTAGCAGTGTGAAGCATGTACTTAGAATCTGGAAAAAGAAAGTGGGCTTACAGCTTGTGATCTGCTTTCATTGAGCCCAGTACTTTACTTTTCCTTGTAAAAAGGACTTCCAGAAGATCATCTTCTCCAGGACAAGCATAGCCCCTTCTGCTTTACATAGCTGTCCCAATTGAGAGGATTTGGAGGTCCCGTGAAGTGCTTTGATGAAGAAGCAACTCACTGCTCTTTTCCCAGCTGCTAGGTCTTTGCCCACTGAAGTTAAGGGCAAAGGGTCCCCTCCTCTCCACAGCATGGGCTCCAGATTGCTGACCTCCGTTCTGCCAAGCATGATAGAACCTCATCTGTTGCTGCACAAATTACATCTTGCAAAATGCTGCCCATTTTCAGGCTGTCTTTATGGTATTGAGCCTCCTTGGCATAAAGCAGGAACAAATTCAGTGGATAAATCAATCTGAATACTGGAGCTGTATCAAGCTGTGTTCCACAAGGTGTCTTAAAATAGCAGTCCCATTGAACAGGAGCATTTGTATGAGTAACAGCTCCCTATCAGCATGTGCTGCCTTCGCTGTGTACTAGGGAGAAAGGACGCAGCTGGAATCAGCTGGCAATGTCAGACATTTCAGAAGGAGTTTCTAGAAAGAGTATGACTGGGAGAGTGCTCAGCTGGAGTCACCTGGTCAGTGAAATTGTGCAGTCAGAAGATGTGCAGTCAGCATAGTTACGAGGACAGAGAGGGGAGGCTAACCTTGCTGCTCCGATGGCCCCCAAAGCTGTGCCAAATTCTGCACAGTTATTTAAGGACTCAGCTTTCCTAGCTACTGTGATTCTTTTTTGTTAGCACAGAGAGGTGGCAGAAAGATGTGAATGTGAGATGTGAGAGAGGAACAAAATAAAACAGACATTAAAATAAGTGTGCATATACATGCATATATTTAAAATCCAAATGCACACATACACATATATTTTTATATATAATTTTGTAGTGTTAGCTTCTGACAGGTTTAGAGAGGAAGAAAATATATCGCTGCTCTCCCAGACTCTACATGCTCAGAGCTAACTGATGCTTTTATTTCTATAAGGAATGCAAGGCAGTACTGTTGGCCAGGTAAATACGGAGGAATTATCTCCAGAAGTAATGCTGTCTTGAAGTTGAGCTTTAAAAAATGCACATGCCAGCTTTAATTCTACCTCCTAACAATGGACAAACGATATCCAGATACAGATTCGATTCATACTGTGGAATTGCAGTATTTAAGAAGCATGGCTCTTGTTGAAACCTTCCTGTTCACCCCCCTGTCCCCTCACCTTGCAGCAGTGCCATCCGTGCCAGCTGCCATGCCAGCTTCCAGGAAATTTTGTATTACAGAGTAGCTCATCTTTTTTTTTCCCTGCTGACCATCTGGACAGTAACTAAGATGCCTTTGAGGTCAGAACTGTTAGAGGTACATTAAATGTGTATATATAGCATTCTTGTCATATTGAGATACTCAGCAATGTTTTTCTTGACTGAGCTTTCCACGTGATGCTTTTAATCACCAAACGTGACAACACTTGCTTGGAACGAAAGCAGAATACAGGGCAGCTGGCCTTTTAGCTTCCCTCCTCTGTGCCTTCTGCTGCTGCTTTTGTCATCATCCTGCTAGAGCCAGGAGCTAGCATGACCTAACAAAACCTTCAAGCCTTCCTGCAAAGCAAAAACGCTGGAAAGTAATAATAAAAGAAAAAGCTGGAGGTAGCAGATTCAGGAGTGAATGAATGCCCAAGCACTTGGTGAAAAAGGGCTCACCAGCACGAGGGAGAAGTGGGTGGGAGATGGGAAATGTGGACAGAGGGCGAGCTCTGGAGGGGGCAAAGAGGGAATGTCAGAGTGTAACACGTGACAACCTGGAGATACAAATTCCCTTGCTACAGCTTCCACGTATAAGTAAAGTATCACATCTAAGATGAGAATTCAGGATCTAAGCAGGAAAAAGAACTGGGGAGTTATGGTAAAGCGGTATATTGCCATCATAGTGTAGCAGCCGTCTACCATTTCTTTATCTGCTATGCTGATTATTTCCACTGCTTCAACCAATTCACTAATGGATTTTTTTTCTGTAATTCTCATATATCACAAGCAGCCTGTAACTGATTAGTGATAGCTTTATCTAGCTATATTTAAAGTTGTTTATTCAGTTCCTGAAACTTGAGAATTGGAGACAAGCCTGCAGGTTCCAGATATGGCAGTGCTAGCAAAGAGGTTTTTTTAGGTGAAACTTAGGCACGTTGACAGAGCATGCATCATTCTCTCTTCCTCAAGGAAGTCAATTTGAAGAGGATATCGCATCTGACAGCTAGGTATAGCTGTGTTTCAGTGCCAGCTCTTGCATTAGTAGACAGAAAAATGGTGCCTCAGTCTTCTTGGGGGTTGGACTTGATGATCTGTCGAGGTCCCTTCCAACCCCTACAATTCTGTGATTCTGTGATTCTCATAGCTGATTTTAAGAGTCCCAGTCTTTGTGTGTGAGGCAGTACTGAAAAAATAAGTGCTTTCAAGTCTTAATTGCCTTAATTGCCTTTGAAGAAAGAAGACAGAACTATCCGATCTGTGATGGTGTAACTGCATCAATGGACAAGAGCTATTGATGTCTTTTACCTGGACTTCAGTAAGGCCTTTGACATGGTCCCCCACAACATCCTTCTCTCCAAACGGGAAATATATAGATTTCAAAGATAGGCTGTTCAGTGGACAAGGAACTGCAAGTCATATCCAGAAAGTGGTGGCCAATGGCTCAATGTCTGGATAGAGACCAGTGACAAGTGGTGTCCCTCAAGGGTCGGTACTGGAACATATGCTGTTTAATATCTTCATCAGTGTGGGACTGAGCGCACCCTCAGCAAGTTTGTGGATGACACCAAGCTGTGTAGTGCAGTTAACACACTTGAGGGACAGGATACCATCCAGAGAGACGTAGACAGGCTTGAGCAGTGGGCCCAGGAGAACCTCATGAGGTTCAGCAAAGCCAAGTGCAAGGTCTTGCACCTGGTTCACAGCCCTGCTGCAAATGACTTGGATGACAACCTGGACACAAGTCAGCAATGTGCCCTCACAGCCCAGAAAGCCAACAGAATCCTGGGCTGCATCAAAAGCAGCGTGGCCAGTTGGGCAAGGGAGGTGATCCTGCCCCTCTGCTCTGCGCTGGTGAGACCTCACCTGCAGTACTGTGTCCAGATGTGGAGTCCTCAGCACAGAAGGGACATGGACCTGTTGGAGCACATCCAGAGGAGGGCAGCTAAAATGATGCAGGGGATGGAACACCTCCCCTGTGAGGACAGGCTGAGAGAGCTGGGGCTGTGCAGCCTGGAGAAGAGAAGGCTCTGGGGAGACCTGAGAGCGGCACTTCAGTATCTAAAGGGGTGCTGGAAGAAAGAAGGGGACAGACTCTTCAGCAGGGTCTGTGATGATAGGACAAGGGGAAATGGTTTCAAGCTAAAAGAGGAGACAGTTTAGATAAGAGGGCCTCACGAAATTCAGCGCAACTTGTTCAGGCAGGATGCAGGGTTCCTGGGTGGGACAGAAATAGAGGTTCTCAGCAGCACCAACGCACTCTGGGCTTCCCATCCCTGCTAGGTGATGTTACAAACAGGCCTCATACCTAACAGGATGACGTTTTGGGGAGAACTTACAAGTATTCTGTACTGCTGTGTGAGCGGATTGCACTACAACTCCCAGCGTGCACCACGCCCCTCCCGCGCGCGCCGCGCAGGGGCTGTGGCGGCGCGCGGCACGCTGGGATTTGTAGTCGGTGGGTCTGGACGGGCGCTCCGCTGGGGCGGCTGCTGCCTGCCGGCCCGGGAGCGGCCGGGCGGCCGCGGGGAGGTGGCGGGACGGAGCAGCAGGGCGGCGGAGCGCCATGCTGGAGTCCATCCGCGTCACCGGTGAGTACCGCCGCCGGGGGTCCGGCCCAGGGCCTGGGGCGAGGCGGCTCCGCTCTCCCCACTCCCGCCCCAGCCCTCGGAGCCGCGCGCGGGGAACGCGCAGGGCGGCTGCTGTGGGGCGAGCTTCGCCCGCAACGCTTTTCCGCGGTTAAATTCGAGCTGACGGGACGCATCCTGCCTTCGGCCGCGTCAGGCGGGTGCCGTTCCGTCACGGGGACGCCCTCCGGAGGAGCCCCGCTGGGGACGGCTCACGGGAGCCCGTCACAGCCAGCGCTGGGACTCCCGCAGCCCCGGCTCTGCCCCGTGGGCGTGCGGTCCGGCTGTGCGGGCACGGCCGCCTCCAGCAGGAACTGGGGTCTCCAGAAACGGCATTTCCTCACAGGAAGGGTGGTTCCCTCGGGCACGGAGTCCGCTCGGACAGCCCCAGAAGCTCCGTGGGGGACCGCGTCCCACTTCGGCGGGAGCCCTCCCTGCAGCTCCTCGGCGGCTGTGTGTGTGTGTGTGTGTGTGGGGGGGGTGGTTAAACCTGGATGCCCGGCATCTGGAGCCCAGTTTGTGTCAGACTGTAATGTAAAAACGTGCATGCAGGAAACCACTGGCACATCTGTTTATGCATCTGTACGTACCTATTGAGGTAGGAGGAGCACATCATGGATATCATTGCAATTTAAGGAAAACAAACAAACTGCAGTCTGAAATCAGGCTACTGAGTCCTGCAGGTGCTGACTGTATCAGGGTTATTTACAAACACCAGCAGCTTGTGAATTGGGGACAGGTTTCCTCAGAGCTGGAACTTGTCCTTGGTTTGAGCTCAGAGCTGGAGCTGAATGGCAGATAATGCCTTACAGGAGGAAAGCCAATAGGTGGGTGTTCTGAAAAAATAAATCTGAGGTTACAACTCAGCGTTACATTCCCAGCATCGTATGGACTCTGTTTACTAAGTGACTTGCTGTGAAAGTAGAGGACAGCTCAGCAGAGTCTTCTTACAGGAGCTGGCTAGTTCTACAGCCACGCCACTTGCAGCCCTCACAGGCAGAGCTTCCAGTGCTGACACATTCAAGTGGTGAGATCCTTTATGCTCAAACTGGTGAGTGTTTGTAAACCTTAAAGGCGTTTCTAATGGTAAGGAAACACACCACTGCGTTTTGGTCAGATTCTGTTACTCCGCAAACAAGCCTGTAGTGTGTGAGAGTCAGTGGAACGTTACAGATTCATACACAGCCCTCTCCATAGCCTGTTTGTTGCAGAATATTCTTTCTACAGCCCTCTGCCCTCCCAAATCACTAACTTTGTATAGCTAATTCACTTCATGTCGTTTTTTTTAATCTATTCACATTACTTGAATGCTGAAAATAAATGTCTTGGTAATGTAATTGTACATTTGCAAAATGTGTCAAAGGAGGAATCTTACTTTTAAAATCCTATGTTTTCTCCTCATCTTTCAAACTCCAATATTTTCTAATCCTCTCTAGACAGAACACAAATTATTTGCATTTCTATAAACTTGAAAATCCAAGCCAAGCTATTGGGAGTGTTTCCTCATTTTGAACAAAAATAAATTCAAACGTATTCTAAAATAGTCGTGCTGAACCGAAAAACAAAAGCAGTGACTCAGATGATTACATTCCTAGGATAAGGGAACCTCTCCAAGAACATCTCTGCTAAGCTCTATAAGAATCATACTTGCAGTTTGGAAGGGATTTGTCCATTATGCATATGTAACCTGAGTGACAGCTGCTCAGAAACCACAGGAGCTCTCTACATTTTTTAGAGCACAGCTAGCTGGGCAGAGAGAAATATATGCCCATAAATACTTGGCATCCTTCACGTTGTGCCACCTATGGAGCAAGCTGTGTGATGCAGTCGACACGCCAGAGGGAAGGGATGCTATCCAGAGGGACCTGGACAGGCTTGAGAGGTGGGCCCATGCCAACCTCATGAAGTTCAACAAAGCCAAGTGCAAGGTCCTGCAGCTGAGTTGGAGCAATCCCAAGTACACATACAGGCTGGGCGGAGAATGGCTTGAGAGTAGCCCTGAGGAGAGGGACTTGGGGGTGTGTGTTGATGAGAAACTCACCATGAGCCGGCAGTGTGCGCTTGCAGCCCAGAAGGCCAACCAGATCCTGGGCTGCATCAGGAGAAGCGTGGCCAGCAGGTCGAGGGAGGGGATTCTGCCCCTCTACTCTGCTCTCGTGAGACCTCACCTGAAGTATTGTGTCCAGTTCTGGGGCCCCCAACACAAGAAGGATGTGGAGCTNAGGTCCCGTCCAACCCGAACCATTCTAAGATTCTATGATTCTAAGTATTTTAGAAGCATTGGACAGTAGCAGCCCAGTAGTCTAGGTGAAGAAGAATTTTCCTACCATAATGTCCAAAATCTGGAAAAAAATCTTTCATGGGGCTCTTACTACGCATACTATTAACACAAGCAAGTGTTAGCTCAATACATCACATGGAAACCAGCAATGTAACCTAGCTTCTGAGCATCATGAAATCCAACATTTCTTCTAGCAGCCTCTGAGAAGATTGGGCAGAGTCTGTGATGCCACAAGGTCCAAAGCTAGTGAGTGGCTAAGAAGTGTGCAACTTAAACATGCAAAGTATTTCCTTAGTGCAGAATTGTTAGGAGATGTGTGGCTCCCACATACACTCTGTTAGCAGGTTTGGGGTACATCCCTTCTCCAGTACCACTGTGATGCTGGAATAGCTGTTGTACCTTCACAAATCAAAGTGCACAGGACTAAAATTCCCCACAGTGACAGTGAAATCACGGCTGTAGTATTTTCCATGGTTTGTATGTCTGCAGCTGAAGTACAGAGTGAGTCCAGTATTGACAGCTCCAGCAGGTATCTTGAGAACGGGGTTTGGGCTGGGGCAGGAGCTGGTCCTGCTCTCACAGGAGGTCCTGTACCCAGCCAGGGAGGAGCTGGCTCTCCCTGGTGCTCTGCACTGCTAACCCACCTCCCAGGGCAGCAGAAACCAAACTCAGCTGATCAGAAGAGGTGCAGAGCAGTGTCCTGACCTGACAAAGATGATGTTTCCACTGAGGAGAAGGGTTTTCCATCTTTTGGTATCCAACCAATGCCACAGTGGGTACAGGCAGCTCTTCTGCCCCTTTCTTCTCTCTACATCACCGCTTCCACTCCCAAATCTGGCTGATTGTTTAGTTTAGTAATTCACCAGTGCTATTGCAGCGGGGAACGAAATATAAATATATGGAAGTAAACATGCCGTGAAAATCTTAGGAGAGATTGTGCTGATTTTGTTGTTTCTAATAGTTGAAGTACTCGGGGCTGTGTGAGTCCTGAGCCTGCAAGCTAGATCATTGGACAGAACCTGTCTGCATAACTTAGGTATTTTTAGAGAGTTCCCAAAGGCAGCTGGGAAGATTCAGCATATGTTATTTGTTGTTTTCTGCTGTCAAGATTGAAGCATAAAAAGGAAATTAAAATTTATGCATCTCAGAATGGCTGTAACACGTAGATATGAAAGACAAAAACTGTATGATATGTGACAGAGTTGTGGCTTAGTACAATGACATTCAATTTGCCTTTTGCAGACCTCTTAGAAGTAAGCTATTGACATATGGTATGGTATCCAGCAAGAAGTGGAAGTCACTGCTCGCCAGGCCATGTAAATAACATGGGCTGGTGTTCCAGTTTTTAAAAACGCTGTAACACATTTTCAGCACACAGGCTGCTGGATTAACTGCCTTTCTATCCCCAGTACAAAACCTCTGCTTCAATCACCAAGCACTACTGGTAATCACTGGTAAACTCTTGAATATGGTTTAGTAAACCAAGGTTCCTAGAAGACAGCGTATTTTTTTGTTTTGGATGTCTGACTAGTCTATAAATGGGTTTAAAATGATCACTATTACTGATTAAACAAACGTTCTCAAAGAACTTAGACTCTTGGTGTTCTGCAGCACGATGTTGACATTGTCTCAAATATTGCTTTCTAGTTTGTTTTGTAAAATAATGATGTTCACAGGAATCAAAGAGTTTATAACAGCAGCTACATGGCCTCTGTGAAAACTGTCGTTATCTAGTATGGTCTTCCAAATCTGGTGGGTTGACCATTGATTGTAGGTTGCCAGCACAAATACACATCAAATGGTATCCTACTTCAGTTGGGAGAAGATGAAGTGCAGCCACGCTGAGTTTGGCACATGAGAAGCGCTTTGCTCTTAAATGTACATAAAAGGTTAAAAATCACACGTACAGATTTGGGGACAACTTTTTTGTTACCAGCCACATGCATGCAAAGCCTGCCCCTGAGTGTTCAGCACGCAGCCTTTCGTGGCACTTGCAGGAGAATTCTGACTTGAGATCATCAGAAATTACACAGACGAGTGTGTTTATTACTGTCCATCAGTACTTAGCTCTGAAAGAAAGCTGTCAGGAGCTTTTTATACCACGTAGACATACAAGCTTGGGGGCAAGGTGCTGGGGAGGAAAGAGGGCTGCTGAAGGTCATTTTTCAGTGTTTTCTCAGAAAAAAATTCGGTTTGTCACCTCTTGGATACACGTGCAGTATAATACAAATCAGTCTCTATATGGTGGCAGTTTAAGGCTCACTCCTCTGCTCTTTGTGGCTTCTGAGAATTGATCAGTAAAGAATCACAGAATCACAGAATTGCAGGGGTTGGAAGATGAAGAATTACTACTGTTGATGTTGTTATGTATTGTTTGTGTTTTCAGCGGTATGCCTTGCATTTCCACCTTCAATTTTGTCGCCAGAAGCAAAATCACATAGTCAGAAGTTTAATATTTCTATGTCCAGACATTCCAAAAACCTTCCCTTTCACTTACCCTTCTCAAAAGCAAGGATTCTCATGCTGCAGTACTTTGTGCAGGCCCAAAATCAATCTTAAATACTTGCCAAGAAATATGCAAGCGCATTCATCGAGTTGTCCAGAAGCACCTCTCAGTGTCTGGCAGCTGTTTGCAGGCAGCTGTTTGCACACATACACAAATGCCCACTGCACAGTATCCCGGCTGCATGTCTCGTGCTCTGCTCGCGATGGCTCCTCAGCACTGTGGTCCATGGGAAAGCAGGGTGAGCCAGGTGGGCAGGCTGTCACGCCGGTGTGGGAACGATCCCATAGCATCTGACCAGAAACACCAGGGCGCTCGTTCCTGCACCAAGCCTTGGAAGAGCATTCTCAAGGTTTTTGTGAAACAAGCCCGAGCTTACGTAAGAAACACTTGCTTTAGGGGAAGGGAATAATCTTAACGTTTCTACTTCTTGCTTTCCAGCTGAGGAAGGTTCTAGGCTGACATTCCTCATAATCAGGATCTCTGTCTTTTCGCTTTTCGAAGCATCTTCAGGCAGGAGAACTGAGGGATGTAAATTTAACGTCACCCTGCCAGCTCCAGAAGCATGAAATGCTTTGCCACGGAGCTTATGTTGGGAGAAAAACCTAATTTTCTTGTGAAAATAAAGCTGGAATTAAACTACTATTGATTTTTTTTCCTTGGAGGCATTTAATGATCTCTTGCTAATATTCCATTCAGAGTATAATTACTGTATGTAAAGCAATTACAACTCTGCTGTGTTTAACTATGGGCTGCAGCTCAAATCCCTTCTGGGGGCTTTTAATCAAGCTCTGGCCGTATCTCCTGTTCTGCGAATCCTTCCATTTTAGATGCAGAAGGAGGAAGCATTTCCCTGTTGCAGGAAATGTCTGTGCCCTTACTTTGGGCTCCCCCTGTGCTCCAGGATGGACTGACTGCCTGGTGAGGGAAGGCTGGAACCAGCGAAGAAGTTACTTCTGTCTTACAAGCCAGCAGAAATGTTAAATAGTTTTTATTCCCAGTGCCTTCTGCGTGCTGCTGCTCTGCACCAGGGACCTCTCTCCCCTGAGGTCTGTGCCAGGGGTCGGAGCAGCAGGAGAGGGCTCCTTCACTAACGGAACCAGATTTGCTTCTTGTGTACGGTCTGGTTTACAGCATTGCTTCTCATCTTGAAGCCAGGTGTTGGTAGCACGACTTTGAGAGATGAAATAACAGTGTTTTAAGGATTCCTAGAGGTGTATCTGAACACTTCTCTTTCAATGTTCTTTTTAATACAAAGAGCAAAGTGTCTGTGAAACACGGAGGTGTTTTAAGTTTACCCTCCTGTTTCCATGGTGTTGCACATTGCCTGCTGTAGCTGTGGTGTTCTCATCCCTTCTGAGAGGAGGTTCTGTGAGTCAGATTTTGAAGACAAGACCACAGCAGGCTGCTTGTATCACAGCACAGATCCCCGTGGAACATCACTGTATAGCTTCCTATTTTCTAAGTTATTCCGTATCGCTGCAAAAGCCTTGCGTGCACCATAAAAGATCAGCTTTTGCTTAAAACTGAACTTTTGTTAACAGTGCACATTCATAATGCCACGCACAGAATCTCATTTTAACCAGGTCAGTGGTTCACTGCAGACTGATTGCACTCATGCAGGGTGTGAGTCTGTGCATGGAGATGTGAACATAAAACATTTGTCTGGCTTGATATCACAGATCCACGTAGAACTGGGTAAAGGCGATGTGCTCACAGACTTCTTCCATTTGTCTAGAAGTCGAGATTAACACCAGGAGACTGCAGTTAAGACAAGCTGTGCATTTCATTTATGTTGTTGAGTCTCTAAGATATGAAACTCTCAAATTTATTCACAGCTTTTTTTTCTCCCTCCTCATTAATGCAGAAAAACTTCACTGGCCTAAGCAAGAATTTTCCAAGAAATCAATCCTGAGTCCACAAGAACATAAGCTGAACATTAATAATGAAAAGAGCCTCCAGCACCCATCTCCTGGAGTCCTTAAGGACATTTTCACAACAGGAACCAGTAGCTACAACGTCCTTCTGCAGAGCAAAGAAGAGAAAAAGCACCACGCTCAGAAGCAGTCACCTGCTCACCACAAGAAACACAGGAAAGCCACCAAGGGCTCCACCACCTCACGGAGCAGCGAGCACCGCAAGATGAAGGTCCCGCTGCCCCTGCTCAGCGCTGGCTGGTGCTGCACAGACAGGCAGCCCTCTGTCTTCATCACCAGCCCCGAGCCTCACGGCGTGACGTTTACCAACAGTATTGCAACCACAGGGAACAGCGTAGGACTGCCGCCTCGACCCAGAAGTAGAGCTAGGAGGCATTTAAATCAGACAAAGCCAAAGCAATCCCAGTCGTCAAAAAGCCGTGGGAAAGAGGGAGATGACTCTGGCCGAAAACTCTGTTTGCTAACTGCAATCAAGCCTTCCAACGTGGAGAAAGAGAAAACAAAGTTCTTTAAGTCAGATTTCACATACAATCCTCAGTTTGAGTATGCGAACCCTGCTTTGCCAAACGTGTTAGCTAAGCATAACCAAGCATCTGACAGATTTCTTAAGCAGGTACAGATACATTTTTTCTCCTTTTCTCTTATTTATTTTTTTTTTTCACATTAAAAGAGTGGTATTTGCCGTTGTAGCAGGTGGAAGTTGTTCCTTCTATGGCTTCCTCCCATACTGTTTGAATAATGCATCAGTGATGAGTACATAACAATAGAACAGTGTTTTTGACCAAAAAATGAAAGCCTGCCTAATATTTAAAGGTTTCTATAGGATAAAGACAGTTTCTCATAACTGGGTTTACATGGGACATAATTTAAGGCAAAAAAGCTTTTTAGTGAGTGAAGCAGAGCGTAGCACAGAAATGATACCAAGCATAAAGAGGCTTTAATAAACGGGGGAGAAAGCAGTGCTGAAATCCTGCCCATCCTCTTGGTGAGGCAAGGATTGGGAGGGGATGGCAGTTATCTGAGGTCACGGTCCTTGGATAAACATATGTTGATTTTCCTCGTTTTAATTAACTTTGAAAGGGTATTTGCATTACATTGGGCTCAACCATGCAGCAGATCAGCGCAACGTCCTTCATCCTGACTGAAATTCCAGTCTATAGGTAGATAAAACTTAAAAGAACCCCCTTTTTTTTTTCCCCATAGCATGCAGCCACAATGGTATCATAGCTACAGACGTGCCTATTCTGTCTGACATGACTTCCAACCTGTCTAGGAAATGTAGAACAAAAAACAAAGAAACGTTTCTTCCTTTAAACTTTGGCTTAAGTGTCAAAGAAACACAGTGCTTATCTATATAAGAAACATCCCCCTCCATGTTTTTCCTCTTTTTTAAAAAAAAAGAAAAAAAGATCTTTCTAAATGTCACATTTGACAAGCTTATCTAAACAGAGAGTCTCATGTTTCAAGGAATACTTAGCGTGGGAAGAAATCCTACAAGTTTCATTCATTTGCAACATGAATGTTTCAGTTCAAAACCCCAAAAATTCCAGATGCGAAATATATCCTGAATTGAAGCACCATGACTTCTAGAAACTGACGACTCGTGAAGAATCCAACACTTATTTTCAGATCCAAGAAAGCACACAGGTGGTATTACCCACTCATTCGGTCACCGTATTGTAAGACAAGGTCTGTATTACTACGTTAAAAAAAAAAAAAAAATCTGTCTGGGTTTTATTGAGAAACTATTTTCTTGATGAGAGAACAGCTATTCTGTACTTAGAAATCAGCTTCCCTGCTTCTAAACAACCAAGTAAATCATACTGACATCAAATAATACTTCCCATTGACTAGAGCTTTGTAGCAAGTGCTTTTTGTAACAACGTTAGCAACATTAATCATTGCAGCCAGTCAGCACTAATTTGCCAAACTGAATTTAATGCAAATTTTCCATTTGGAAATGGAGTAGCCTTACAGTGATTTTTTGCAGGATGATTTTACGGAGCAAGCCTGTTTACTGATTTAACCTTCTTTTTAAAAAAGAAAAAAACATTACAAATATTCCCCCTTTTAGCGAATGAATTATTCCTCATTACTGTAAAGTTTTTAGCAAAACATTTCTTAAAAGTTTCAGCTCCTAAGCATAGTTAACAACATGCTGCACGTGGTACGAATAACTGCACGAGCAGTTTTAGCACAGCTCGAGGCCCAGCAGGTGGCACTCGTTTTTCATTTACAGAGAGCTCTACAAATTGTCATCTCCCCACACATTTGAATTTCATTTCCTGCAAATTTACTCTCCAGAAAAGGCAGCATGGATTGAAATTTTAATCAGCAAATACAGTACAAGCACCCACGTTTCCACACCGCTAAATTTTTTCCATAGAAGTTTTATTTATCTCAGGAAACACAGAATAATCTCATAGGAAGTGAGAAGTTCAGAAAAGATCAAAAAAAGTACCGACAGCATCAAGATGGTGATCTACAATAAAAACACAACCGCATGTAGTCATCCTTTTTCCTATAAAAAGAATAAACTTCATTTTGTTTTCTGTGATATTTTTGGATTTCATTGGGGGCTGTAGTTATTTTTGGAAGCTTTGCTTTCTGTGAACAAGAAATGAAGTTATTCCTAACCTATCTATAAAACACATTTACAGAAATGTAATGCTGGCTTTTTTGTGACTAATATCTGTGTTAAAACACTTTTCACTGACAGAGCCGTCTAATTTCCTAGTGGAGGGTCTGGGATACATTAGTTAAATGAGATCAAAACCTGACATTTTCAAAACTTTAAAGGATTTCTCATGATCCCCAAAATATTTTTGCCCGCAGCTGTGCATAGCCTGCTAGGACATTAGAACAGGTTATGTCTTCCTGTCCTTCTTTCTGCTTTTGTGCTTATCTGTGGAATTGGTTAATGTAGCATTGCAGAAGCACTTCTGGAAAATGAATCACACCCTGCTTGCTTTTTTCAAATCAAAGAAAGGCAGAAAACAGCATGGACTCGCAAACCATTACCACAGTTATTGGGGAAAATACAGACCTATGAGCACCCACGTCCCTCCTCTGGTCTCTAGTCAAATGAAAAAGTTTTCAACCTTGGGCACAGCTCACCCTCTTTTAATGAATTGATTTTTCACAGTCATGCAGTAAACATTTTTTGAATTATTAATACAATTGAAAATAGTAATTTTAATGTCTCTCTTTCCGTACTTTGCTCTATTTCATTGTCTCTCTTCCTGCTTTACCACCTTCACAGTAAGGCTCCTTCATGAGTTACACAATATGTAGTGTTAGGGAGGAGAGCTTGAGAATAAAAAAAATGATAAGTAGACTTGTAGCTTTTCACTTTGCCTGACAACTCTAATGTATTTCCAGCTCAATGTAACAACTCTGTGCTTTAGAAGTGCTATGAATTCTCTTATTTGCTCTCCTTCTGGCTCAAACTACTTGTCCTTCATTGTCATTTTTTTTTTTTAATCAGCACTAAAATATGATTTTTGCACATGTGCCATAGGTGGCAATACTTGGACAGAGGCAATTGTCACCACTGCCTGCAGAGCAGATGACTTAACAGATGCAATTTGCTGAACCAAAATCATCAGGGAGGATGCAGCTTCAAGTGATCTGCCTGTGAACACTCACATTTCTTGAGCTGTACATAAAGGCAGGAAAGCTGTCTTTTCCAACAAATCATCATTTTGTTGCATGAGTAATCCCTCCTGTGGAAGAGTTATGCATCCTTCTTCCCTTTAGTCACAAGAAAATAGCAGTTTTGAGTTAACAAATAAATCAACTGTGCCACATTCTGCTTGTATCACCCACGTACACGTTAGTCTTTAGTGGTAGCCCACAATTAAGCAGAGCTGGAAGGCGGAGTGCCAGGACATTCAGCACAGGTCACGTCACAGATGAGGTGTGTTCAAGTCCCAAGCACGCATCACTGGCTGTGAAGAGCAGTGAACTCTGAAGCATGTCATTCTCTGCCACTGACTGAATACACTCCCAAACTAAGATTTGTAGATAAGGTATATTAACATGCAAAGCTGATAGGGTTATCCAAGTAGCATGGTTCTTAGAGTACTACACAGGCTTCCCTCTTCCACTAGGAGAGGGCTTCTGGTGGTACTGCAGTAGGGGCAGAGGTTTGTTTCAGGACACAATTTCATACAAAAATAAAAAAAAGTATCAATTTTTAATTCCTTACCAAGTACTTGAAAAGCTTTTCATTAAGAATATTTCTGCCAGATCCAAATTACTAAAATATGTTCTTTATCATGCAGAGAGCAAGCATGCAAAAAGAAAAGCCAATGCAAACACCAAAATACAACCCCAAATACTAAAGTTTGTATTAGATTATCCTCAAAACTCTACACTTACCTCTCCTCTCTGGTTGCATCCAGCAAGGAGGTGCAGCCACCACTTCACGGCTGTTAATCAAGCTAATAAGTTCCATCTGGTGCAGCCTACTGTCACCCAAGCATGCAGCTGGGAGGTTTTTCTCTCCACTTTACACACAAATAAGCTGTACAGAGGAATAAGCAATGGTGCCTGCAAGCCTTATCTGTCCCACAAATCTCAGCTGAGCCTGCTGCCTGAATGTGGGGAGCTGGCACCTTGGTCACTGAGCCCATTTTCTAACTTGATTGCCTCAAACTATTCATGAATGTGTCTTATCAGTTCATGCATCTACAGCAGGTCTGGAGCAACTAAGTTATGTCGCTACCCATGGATGACTTGGGATTCAGAGAGCTACCTGGCTGTAAATGATTTTAATAAGCCAACATCACCAAAACTTAAACTTGATAATTACACAGTCTTGCCTTGTTCTCATTAGCTCTTCTGTTTCATTACTTTTATGAGCATCAGCAGAGTTTGCTGTGCAGGGGGACTTGTCTTGTAAATGCTGCTGCTTTTAGCACTCCTTGGTAGTGATGAGAGGGGTTCAGTGAGACACTTTAGATAGTAGTGAAAAGAACAGGACTTACTGCTGCTAACCAGTGACCTGGAATAGCCAGGTAGTCCTCCTTTTGTTCTGCTCTTTTCTCTGTTGCTTGGGAGTTTAGTTTGGCTGTGGGGACAGTGGCGAGATCAGTACCTTGCTTTCCAGTGGCCCAGAGGCTGGAAAATAAGCTCACGGGTGGATGCTGGAATAGGCAAGAGCTGGCATCCTGTTCTTGGTTTTCCCAGCAAGTTCTTACAGCACCTGACTTTGAGTCATCTCACCTCAGAGACAGGGGCAGAACCCCAGGTGAGGGGCTCTATGTTGCATTCAGTGCCTGCAGTGCTAAAAAAATCCCAGACTTTTTCCCTGTCTCCTGAGGTATTTGTGGCAAGTGTCAAAATTGGAAGAATCGTTGGGACAGGTCCCATTTCAGTGCTGGGGAGATCTAAACCTTCCAAGAAATTTGTGTTCTGGGAAAAGTGCTCGTGTGGCAGCTCTTCCTGCTGTTTCAGTGCTTCAGGACTTCTGTTTTGTTTGAAACACAGTCATGGGGGAAGGTGATAGTGGTGAGCACCCTTGTATTACTTCCAAAGAGAATACATGTTCAGCAAAGAGGAGGCTTAAGCTTCACTCCTTTCTCAATGTGCACAGCTTCAAACTCACAGCATCTATTTGCAGGTGTCTGAAGTGTCAGGATACAGGTTACTCCACATGGCACAGCTGTAAGAGGAGGTACCCTTCAGCATCCCACCCTTCCTGCTGAGGCTGCAACGCTGCCTGTGACTGAGTGGGCGAGGACAGAGTAGGTCTGTGCTTCCTCAGGGGGATGTGCCTCCGAATACTACTGACACGATGCTGTTCCTTCAAGTGTCTCACAGATTTTTAGAAAAAGCCTTTAAACAGTGTGGTGAGAGCTCAGGAGGGTGCCTGAAGGCAGGCACAAACAGCAAGAGCATGGGTCTCCTGACTCCCCAACTCCTGCCACCTCCTTTGGTACACCCAGGCTTCAGCACCAGGGAGTCTCTCCTGTTCTGGAGGGCCAGTCAGAAGGTCTCATGCATATTCAGTGTTCGTTTTCTTGCTGTTTGTTGTGATGAGGTGGTTTTAGAAAATACTTGCACACCAAGTTACTGCCAAACCACCCTACATAAAGCTGCATCTCATAGTGGTGATCTATCTTTACAAACAGTGGTGAAACAGAGAACTGGTCACTAAAGCCAACGTTCCCTTCTCAAACACTTTTATGAGTTTTAATGTGGAGAAGAAACAGCTGCCTTGCTCTCAAATGGGTTTGACAGTCCTCTGCTTCCACAAGCTCGCTCTTATTCATTCCTGCTCTGTGCAGAACAGGAGTTGATTTCCAAGTCATTCGTTCGCTTGCTTTGTGATTTCGTAACTAGTCACAGTTCAAAACCAATTAGAATTTAGCTGTTACTCTCAAATGTTTCTACACTGCCCGCTTTGTGAACAGGCTGCAGCCAGTATCGGGGAAACTGCAAGGCAACACACATACTAACAAATAAAATGATCCTCGTCCTATTTTCTGGCCCAGAGGGCAAATGGCAAGATGTAGCTCATGTTCTTAGAATCATAGAATTGTTTGAGTTGGGAGGGACCTTTAAAGCTCACCTACTCCAACTCCCCTGCAATGAACAGGGACACCTACAGCTAGATCTGGTTGCTCAGAGCCCAGTCCAGCCTGACCCTGAATGTCTCCAGGGACGGGGCTTCCACCACCTCTCTTGGCAGCCTGTTCCAGTGCTTCACCAGCCTTACTGTAAACAACTTTTTCCTTATATCCAGCCTAAATCTTCCCTCTCTTAGTTTCAGCCTATTTCCCCTTGTCCTACCACCACAGACCCTGCTAAAGAGTCTGTCCCTGTCTGTTCTTATGGCTGACCACTCTGCATCCAAAACGCAGTGGCCTTGTTCCCACTTGTGCTGGTAGCATAAGGACTGGATGACCCTTCAGTCAAGGCCAAGTGTTGCCTGAAGTTGCTGGTTCACCCAAGCCAAAGTCTTGCCTGGGGCCTGCCGACAGTTAAGCTCAATGGATGGGCCCATTCCAGCACTTGAGCCGATGTCCTGGCCTTGTTTGTTTTACCAGTAGAGACATACAGCCTGAGTGCTGGATGCTTTCTCAGAGATGCCTTAAAATGCAAATGACCAAATCCTGGCCTCTTTGGAAAATGACATCCATCCCTGCATCGGTTCCTGCACTGAACAACTTTCAGAGAATGTAAAGCCAAACCTTTCCACCCACGGGATTTTCTGCATTTTAAATCACATTACTGAAAACTTCTGAGTGGAAGTGCCATTCTGTACAACTGTACCAAGTACACTTGGATGCAGAAGGACCCGTCTCACCTGCTCAGGGAATTGCAGTTCCCTGGCCTTGGCCTCATAGGACAGCTTCAGTTACAGGCCTGGACTGTAACTCAGCCTGACACAGCTCTATTACAACTTGCTTCTTCGTCTCACTCCCATGTTTATAAAAATGCTATTAACCACAGCAGGATATTATTATTATTACTGTGAAGCTGCCATAGTTGTGACACTAACCTTGCTTCGTTGGTCTGAAGTCATTTTTCAATGATACGTAATGTTACGACCTGACCATTCCCCTGAAAAACAGCTATTTACTAACACAGAAAAATCTCTCCGGCCTTTATCTATGTTACGCCCTGGGTTCATACAAGACCTAATGAATGAAGAAGTTACTGAGGAATAAAACCCCATTTACCTGGTAGGCCTCCAGTACAGGTGTGTAGTTCTCCATACTCACGTTTGTGTGTGATAAGTGAATGGGAGTGACAGTAACAGTAACAGCACTGCAGGACCAGCAGGATAGCTACTGGAACCACCCCAGGTGGTGTCTGCAACAGAGTCCTGCTTGTGCCTCCTTTTCTGATGCACTGCTGACACTCCCCAGCTCACATCCTCTGCTTCCATGACTCAGAAGGGTTCTGTCAGCAAAACCTGACTGTGGAAACCCAGGTGCAGCAGGAAGAGAGATTCTTTGCTTCCCCAACGTAACCCCCAGAGCAACAGGCTGCTTAAAGGTAGCCTTGGTTTTGCTTTTTCTTTCTTATTTTTTTTTGATGTGCTAATGTAGTAAAATTGCGTTACTTGCTTTATTCTTGAAAAAATACCAGAATGGACCAGGAAGCCCTTCAAATTTAATATTAAGTATGAGAGGCAGGCGAAGTGCAGTATTTCTTCAGCCTTCATTCAGGTAATTTATCTTTCATCAAAGAGATACAGGACCATAAGAGCACATCATAACCAGTGTTCATGGCTCTTGTGGCAGTTACTCAGAGTTGCTTAGTTTCAACTTGGAAAATACTAGAATGGGATTCTCAGTAGCTGTGAGAATCCCCTTTTTGTGGACAATGAGCCAATCTGACAATGCCAGAATGACGTAGCTGAAGACAACAAGCACCTTATCACCTTGGTGCATGGACAGAAGTGTACAATGGAGAAAGAGATTATCTGCAAGATTCCCACCATCATTCTTAGTGGCATTTTCTTAGCAAAAGCATTCGTTCTTTAAAGTAAAATTAGTCATATTTTCTCTCCGATGCTCTTGGCAGCTTGTGTTATCCTTTCTATGAAGAAAGCAGTTCCCTGTAGCTGAGCTACTGCTGGGTAAGAAGTTATGCCAGGCTACATTTTCTTTTAAGGATGTGAAATGACATATTGGGAAGTAGATTACTGGGGATGAGCATTCCACAGCCCAGCAGTAACATCTTCCACATGCAGAGCTCAGATCATGTTCTAGGCATCACGCTCTGCGTCCTACCCACAAGGGACTTCTTCCAGCAGCAATATGTCAGCGATGTGAAGGTGGGACCGCTTTATTTGCCTAATGGAACTTCCCTTCTTCATTTTTGGGGTTATAAAGAGGTAGTATGGCTTAAATGGAAGTTCTGTGGACAAAGTTTCTGTTCTTTCTCATTCTTTGTGAAATACAGGCATACATGGTATAGAGAGACATTCTTGGTAGAAATGTTACTGTTAAAATTGTAGTTATCCATCTACTTAATCGTGATTCAACATTCCTAAATTAGAAAATACCAAGAAATGAAACAAGATGACGGTAACAGTTGATATTTTTGAAATTCTTTGGAAAATCATAAAAAGAAACAGGCTGACAACTTAACCTGCAGATGTCCCTGTGACCTGTTATATCTGATTTACCAGGCAGTCATAACAACTTTCCCAAAATTAAAGAGAAACTGGATATTATTTCACTAAAGCGATAATCATCGGTGTCATGCTGATGTATGTGGATTCAAGAGGAGTTAATCAGAATCATTTTTCAGTACTCTGGCATTAATGGATGCCTGGAGGTGATGTAACTTGATTACAGCCCGTGTCAGCGTGGGTTTGTTGACTGCAGTTTGACACTGACTCCCAGCAAGTTAAACAGTAGAAGAAAGAGAAAAAAAGAGAAAAGAAAAAAAAAGCAGATGTGTCACCCTGACACTGGGGTCTTACTGCATTCCTCTTTGCTATGCTTTTGTATTTTGTAGTCCATTAACATCATGGAGCGGACGCTGCAGAAATATGGAAGCTATGAAAAGTTTGAACAGGCCACTGGTGGCAGCTTGCTGACCAAGAGCCGCATCTGGAATCGCGTGAGGAAATACATGGTGAAGGAAGGCTGCCTCGGTGAGGTAAGTCAGTGCAGCAGATCAGGGAAGGAGCATTTATATGCATATCAGACATCCCACGTGGAGGGACCTGAGACACCATTTGGGAGCCTTTTCTCCTTCATTACAAGAAAATTCCTTACATCATGTTTTTCTCATGGCTTTGCCCAGTTTCAATTGTTGAACAACTGAAATGATGCAAAGTCCTCGTGAGTACTTCAGCCATCTCTCTGAGCCTGTTTCCTGGTTTCATATATGCTTATTCTTGAATGCAGCTCTTTTGGGAGTACCCAAGAGCGACTCCCTTCCTTCCCTCTTTTTTCAGCTACTTGCAAAGTAGCACTTTTCCATTTATGTGTCAATTCTGTCATCCATTCTCCCATATCAGATGATTTACACCAAAGTAACAGCGTTAAGAAAAGGCCAAGAAAAATATTCAGCAGCCCAAAAGACTGTTTTATAAGAATTTGCACAAATGAAAGTGACATAAGCGAACAAAAATGTCTGAAAGAGGTTGAGTTGGTTTAAGTGCTGTTTTTTCCTGACTTTAAACATTTAACATTTTAGAGACCTGTGAAAACAAACTTATTTCCTCTATTTGAGATTTCAAGTGTTGAATTGCTTGGAAGAGTTAAGATGAAATTGAATGTACGAAAAGAGAATGATTCCAAGGGAAAACAGCAGCCGACACAGTCCGGGGTTTGGGTGAGAACATTGGCAGTGAACAAGAGGAGACTGGAGTGGGAGATAGATTGAAAAAAAAATAGTTTATGGGAAACTGGGTTTAATTACTAAACATAATAGTACTAGGAGAAACTGCTAAACTCGTCACACCTTTTTGGGAGACTGTAATTTGACTCTGATACCAGACTTTACCTCTTTTTGTAACAGCAAGGTTACAAACCTATAGTTTAGAGCAAGCAGAAAAAAAATTACGGTTTTGGTCTTTGCTGTGCGTTTACCTCCCTTTGTATTCATATTTGATTTGGTTTGTGGAAGCAGAATCTTACACCCTCATCGAACACCCTGTGTCCTCTTAATGAAACTTTCTGCAAAAGCATGGCTAATACATCTGCTTAGTGTTGTCTAAAATACTATGAAAGTACTCTCTTCAGCTGAAGAAGCGTTAATAAAGTTAAGTGGTACCAGTGCTTTAAATGTTTTAGCGCTTACCTTTCTTTCCTGAATCTTAAGTAAGAGTTTTATGGCACGGATTGCTGTTGAAGTTGGAGCTGAATGGTGGGTTTTGCATACAGAGAAGTCAGCACTGGTAGTCCTGTGTTAATGCCTTTGCTCTCTGGATCCTTTTCTGTTAACATTTATAGTACAAGAAGGTACCTCTCTTATAAATATTCTTTTGAGCAGTGCTGTGGGGACTTTCTTTAGGCTCTGCATGAAGAGGGAAAAGTGTTTCATCTTCAACAAAGAGAGTTTCCATTCTCCCTCCCAGTCACTTAATAATTCTTTTTAAAGCTCAAAAACCAAAGCGTATAATGCATAGATTTCCTTCTCTGTCAGTTTTTGGGTTGATTACTAATTTTCCAAGAGAAAACAGGAAAATGAGAATTACATAGGTTGCTCTGAGAGTAATGCCTCCTCTGTTTGTTTCCATGGAAACTGCAACAGATACAAGGAGCACAATAACGCTATTTCATAGAGCAACTTCTCAGCTACAAACAGTCTTTTTCAACACAGTCACCACCATTAGCTGTGTGTTTTTGCCAGCGATGAACAAGAGCCTGCATGCCATGCTCGTAAACATCTGCACCAGCAGAGGTGACCACTGTCCCTGTCACCACTGCTGAAACACACCACCACCACTTCACTGTGCTCACATCTGCTGTTCGGGCTCCATCAGCATTCAGCAGGCGTTGATGAGTGTCAGTGGGTGCCATTTTTTGGGTTGCTCTCCCAGACCAGTCAGTGTGACCATATTCAGTTTTGCAGTCTCGTACCTGCCTGTGTTAATTCTCATGCTGAGTGCCACTGGAGTCTGAGGTTTTATCAGAAGCACAGGTGATGGGATATCTCTGCAGTCAGAAATGTCTCTCAGAGGTTGTTGCTGTCAGCAAGGAAGAGCCATGAAGGGCAAGGGACCAAAAAAAATGAAATATTGGAAGAGCCAAAGGAAGGCATAGAGCAGGAACAGGAACGAGAAGAGAGCTCTTTGATACCTGGACTCTCTCATCTTCAGATTGTGGTCCATCTCACGGAGGACCTGCTTTCTCGAGCCTCAATGACGGTGGTGAATGGCCGCCCCACTCTCACCATCAATATCTCCACTGCGAGAGAGCACTGGCTGGAAGGGATGCTGAGACATGAAATTGGTACGAGCCTGTCATCACTTCTTCAGACAAAGGGGAGTACTTGCATGCATTCTTACTTATTTTGCAGTAGTGGGCCAGGCACTGTATGTGTACGGAAGAGGGGAACATCGCTGTCTAAAGGTCTTGTGCTGTAGGTGTGCTACAGGGAGGGAGAAACCTATTTGTCACTGTGCCATGCAGTGGAAGGAGGATAACCCATCTGAGGTCCCTACAGTGCAGGTACATCAGTATTTTAGGTCAGATCAGGAGAGAGCTTTAGCAGTGAGCCTACTGGCTAGCCCCACGTACTGCACTGAGGTTCACATCCCAAAGAAATCTGGGAGCAGGTGATGTGTAATCCTTTCAGGTGATGCTAACCCAGGGGCTGTGCTCCATGGCATGTGCTGACAGTGCTTGGGGACATTTTGTTCATGAGACCAACCTAGAGCTAGCCTGGATTTGAAAAATGGAAACAAAAATAGTGTGACTGTTCCAGCTCAGCACTGGCTTTACTTTACAAATCTGCTTCTGATACGGCGCATTGCTTGCAAATGTGGGCGTGCTTTAGGTGTGAAGAATTTACCCAGCAGGATTGCACTGATTTTGCATTACACAAGGCTGGCCCAGCCCTGTGGAAAATTTCTACAAATTGTTCTACTTACGTACATCAAAACTAGATAAATTTGGGTAGTGACTGAATTTTGACTGAAGAATAAGCCCTGTGATTGCCCTGAAGCACTGCTGCTGTGTTGTAAGGGGACAGCAGCCTCTCCCAAGGCTGCAGTAGGGCCCATAATCAGCTTCAGGAGGCTCTTCTGCCCTCTGAACCCTTCCTTCCTTGGATTCTACTTCCTTCTGTCCACCACAAAGCCTAGGCTGTGCTAGAGGCAACCAGCACGTCAGGCAGTTCTGAAAATTCATTTGCATGAATTTGGGAACTCAAGTCCTGCTGACGTTTCTGTACCTTAGGTGTTTTCACGGGTTTCCCATTGTGGTCAGCACGTGAATATTTGCACCGTGTATCTCCCTCTGACAAAATTCTGGGTTCCAAACCATGCTAAATTTGGCACTTTCACCCAAACCCAGTTCTACCAGTTCAGAGCTCTGAAACTGGCCTCTGCTTCAGTATTTTATCATTTTTGAACCATTAGATGTTAGTTCTAAGTCTCACATCCCTTTCTTTGCAGGAACTCATTATTTTCGGGGTTTTAACAACAACAGCCAGCCTTGGTGCAACTGGAATGGACGCAGGAAACATGGGTTGAAGCCGATCAACCCTACAGAGGAAGGGCTAGCGAGCATCCACAGCGTCCTCTTCCGCAAAGACCCTTTCCTTTGGAGAGCTGCTCTGCTCTACTACACAGTCTATCAGGCTAGCCAGATGTCCTTCAGCCAGCTGTTCCAGGACGTGGGGAAATTTGTCCAGGACCCCAATACCAGGTGGGATTACTGCGTACGAGCCAAGAGGGGGTGGACTGACACGTCACAACCAGGTGGGTTCCCTATTTGTTTTATTTTTGTGCTTCAGGGAGGTTTCAGGATGTACATAGAGCTCCTTCAGCACAGTAAAACTTTTACAAAAGGGAGAAGTGGGTATCTGCGCTTCCTGAAATGAGGCTGCAGGATTTCTGCTATTGAAAACAGGGCTGGAAATGCACTTTTGCTAGACATCCACTCTAAATCACTAAAGGATTTTTTTGCTGAAAGTGGGAATGTGAAATGGAAAACTGAAGGAGGTCATGCTGAGTTTGACTTCCTTGCACGTTTATTACAAAAATTGTTGCTGCAGATGTTCTTGGATACTATCTTCTGTTTGATTTATTTCTCTGGCTAGTGGGTTTATCCTTCTAGTTAGTTTTTGGGAAGGTTTTCAGACTCTGGATAATAAGTTCTATTTGCAGTGGTTTCTGAGAATATGCCTTAAGCAAACCTTGGTAGAGTGCAATTGCTTTTGGTTCCTTTTAGGCTGTTTCAATAAGGATCAGGTGTACCTAGACGGCATCCTCCGAATCCTGAGATATAGGGAGTCCATTGATTTCCATCTTCTGACAGCACTTGGAAAGGTGAGTGGGCTCATCCTTACCCGAGGGGATGCCGTTCTGTCATTTGAGTAAGCTTGTTTGCTGAGATGTGTGAGTCATTGTGCTTTGTTGTACTTCGATAGAAATCTGTTCCGTACAGCAGCTGGTACACGCAGTGCAGGTTTAAAATATTTTGAAGTCCTAAGAATTCCTACCAGCTTTTCCTCATTCCTCATTTATCAGATTGAGATTTTATGGTCATGTTTCTCAGACTTTCCTTTCCTCCTTTTATAGGGCACTGCCTGACTCGCCTTGAGCAAGCAGGCCAGGTGCTGGATAAGATGGTGGTCTCAGCAGGGAACTAAATTCACAGACTGACACTAAGGCCATCCCCTTCCTCCACAAAGGGAGAGATGACACCATGTTTTTCATCTCAAATTCCTCTCACTGTCCTTTCCAGAGTACGTAGTTCTCGTACGTACGTATTTCTGAATCCACAGAAAATGTTTTCTCTCTGTTGTCATTACTTCTTCTATCTCAAAACAATGCACAAAACCATACTAACTGCAGAAACTGTGTCCGAGTTCTGAACCAATTCCTCGGATTGCTAAGTTTCCATGGTTTGTAAAACAGGGTTCATACTCACATAAAACAGGATTCAAGTTACTTAAAGTTACAAGTTAAAGCATTCAGAGCTGCTGCACCAACATTTTTGCCTGCTTGGCAGTCACTGGGTGATAAAGGAAATGGCGTATTACGACAGAGGCTTTTGCTCCACATTTAAGAAGCGTTGCCTGCATTGCCAGAAACATGGTGAGCAGAGATTCTTAAGTAACTGAACCAGTTTAGAAACCTCTGAAAAGAAATTGCACTGTGTCAAATAAGCGTCTGCAGCTTTATTCCCTGAAACTTCTTTTTGCTTCAAGGCTGCTTAACTCCAGACAGTTTCCTCCCACTAAACTGCACTGAGCACATTCCCTTCCTGAACTGCTCCATCCCTTGCTCTCTGCAGAGGGACTGCAATATTGTCTTCAAAAACCAAAGAAGTCATTCCTTAGTGCACTCAATGATGCAATTATCCAAATCTGCAATAATTGCAGATTCGACATGCAAGGCACACGCATTAAGGGTCTACAAGCAATTTAATTCTAGCAGTATGATCATTTATAACTGCTTGACCTCACAATTTCTAAAATCAAGTGAACTTGAAGTCTACTCTGAATGGTTTTTACTGCATGTTTCTTCTGCAATCAAAGTGGAATTTCAGACCAGTTGAATCTCTCCAGATCCAACCCCGCTGCCCAAGGAGGGTCAGCTATAGCAGGCTGCCACGGGCCGTGTCCAGGTGGCCTTTGACTATCTCCACCGATGAAGACTCCACTGTCCATGTCAGATATTCAGTTCTCTCTTAGCATCTTTGTGGCCCTTCACTGGGCTCACTCAAGTATCTCCATATTCTCTCGGCAAAATCAAGGTGTGTTTTCCTCTGGATCAGGTTTAGCGATCTGGATTAGACCCTCTTGTCTCTCCAGAGAGCCCTTGCATGTCCCTGACACGTTGGTGGATCATCCATCATGCTGGCTGTAACCTTTTCAGAATAGCGACCACCACCTGCTGAGAGGGCAGGCTGTTTTCAGGGAGCCCAGTGCTCAGCTCCTCAGAAGAAGTGTGGGAGTGAAAAGGTTCAAGCCACCTGGCACAAACCTGCTGGGAGGAAACAGGATGTGCCAGTTAGCAAGCACAGCCAGCCTTGTGTTTCTGCCAGCACATATGCTTCTGTCTGTAGGGTGCCTCAGCACACGCAGCTCGTACAGAGCGACAGCCACACACGTTTCATCACACTGGGTATCTGCCCAAGGAGACCTGTTTGGTGTTTGCGGACAGCCTGTGTCGCTGCTGCACAGCCAAAGCATTCATCCTCTTCTGGACTGTCACACACAGCACCCTGAGCTATGGTGATCTCAGGACTTGTGGTCCTTGCTTGTGGAATCATAAGACCATGGGGAAAAATCTCAGCTTTCATTACAAAAAAGTCGCAGGCCCCGTAGCAGCTGGGAAAGGATTGAAAATGTCACACCTATGCCCAGAAGGCTTTGATGACAGGAGGCAAAACTAATCTCCACCCTGCTATTAAATGTGAAAGACAAACAAAAAACCCATAAAAGTTTGGGATGCTTAAGGCTGCCAAAGCAGTAGTTAGTTTGTTATTCAGCCCAGGCATGCCTTCTTGCTCCGTGCCTTCACACCCTTTCCAGTTCCTCACCCTAGAGCACAGTGTCTTCTCCCTTCTTGTATCAGCCTTTCCACCTCTCTGAGAAGAGACTCCAGGACTCACCTGTGCTCCAGCCTTTCTGTTCCTGTAGCTGTTGTACATCAGTGTCAGTCAGGTTTCTGTGAATCTGTTCACTGATTTATTTAATCAAGAGCAGAATCTGGAATTATGTAGGCATTTGCTAAAATTACGCTTTTTTGCATCTTCCACTGAGGTGCACGTGCTCTAGGGTTGCTTCAAAGGACTCGCACAAGCTTATAAATCCCCCTGCTCTGAAATCTTTTCTCACCTACAGAAGGCGAATTGTACTCTCAGCAGAGAAGCAGCAGGGCTGTAGTGCAGAACTCACCCATGTCCTTCCTTGCAGATCTCGTACGAGGACGTGGACCGCCTGAAGGGACTGGCTGTGATTGAGAACATGAGGGTACCACACTTCCTGCAAGACCATGCCCGGTATATGGAGCACTTGGAAAAGATTATGGAAGTTAATGAGCTGACTGACGAGGAGCTCCAGGATCTCATAGATTGAGGATGTTTGCCAACCGTTCAGTCTGTGCAGCTGAGGACGTAGAAGTGACTTCTCAGAGCTTGCAAAGATGGACCTCTGAGGGGTGGGGCGGGAGGGAAGGGTGGCCAGAGTACGGGGAATTCAGAAAAAGTCCCTTTGTGTTCTTTTTGCATTGTGAGAACATACTGATGATTTTTTAAAGGGTTTGTGCATTTTTCGAAGTCTGGCTTAGGAATTCCTTTGCAATTATGTGTCGCCATCTCCTCTGTTTTGTGGGCTAGGCATAGTGCTTGACACTTACTTTCTCTTGTAATATACCCCCTTCTCCCATCAGACTTAGAGGTGGAGGAAAGGAGAAGGAGGGGAAATTCCCCTTTTGTGTATTCATATATGCTCTGTCTTTGCTCAGCTCTCACAGCTTGTAGAGATAGCACTGTTGTAGTTTATGCTACATCATTGTCTGTGTGGCTCTTTCCTATTTGTCATCATTGCAACAAGTGAAAAAAATAA
Source organism: Penelope pileata (assembly GCA_013396635.1). Lineage (NCBI taxonomy): Eukaryota > Metazoa > Chordata > Aves > Galliformes > Cracidae > Penelope > Penelope pileata. Next base: position 618,348 of record WBMW01000581.1, read on the forward strand.
TCACGGTGCACAGAAGCAGGTCTTTGTGCAGTAGCTCTGTAATGTTATAAAAAATTGGGTTTTTTTTACTAGGAGATTCAGCATTAAAAAAAACAGAAAAGGTAGGTAATGCTGTTTTGTTGACTGTAAACAGGTAGCAAAATTATCCTGTTTGTTCCCCCTGATTGTTACTGCTCCACATCTCCGTCTGTATAGTACATGGTTCAGGAACCTGAATTCTGGAAGGGTCTCCCTCCTTTGAGGACAAGGATATTGTGGCTACTGAGTTCAGGAGGGTTGCATTTTGTAAGAAGGCTTGGGCAGAACTGTGATTTTATGACTTCTGCAATCAATAAGTTCAGGAACACAGGGACGTAAGTGAGCACAGCAGGCAGCACCCACTTCTTGTCTGGGTCACCCGAGCCCACAGAGCATCACGGCACTTTTTGAGCAGTGTCAGCCCTACAGTAATGTTGTGCTGGCAGCGCTCATTGCAGAAATGAGACGTGGGTGAGGAGAAAAGCAGACTCACAAGTGCCCTGTTCCTGTGTTCCTACAGGAGTGCTGCAGCACCTTAAGCAACCTTACCTCTGTTTTATCCATCGGTGCTATACCCAGAAACAGGCAGAGAAAGCATGCTGCCGTAGGGCACTGCTCGTCAAACCATGGATAGCTCGGATGACACAGGAGGACTTACAGCATAAACTACATCCTCTGAATTCAGGGTGTTGTGGATTGTTGAGGCCAGTTGAGTTTTGCAGCTGTGAGTACTTTGACAACCGGTTTGGTTTTAGGAGGCAGCACTTTAGCAGGGCTCCCCTGACCTCCTGGGGAGGCAGCTGTGGTGTAGGAGGCTGGGAAGGAACAAGGGAGCCTCGGAGAGGGCTTCAGCCAGTTCTTCCCCTTCTACCTTGACCCACGGATAACAGGCCCAGCAGTGAATAAGGCAGGTAAATGGAGCCAAGGTTTCCTCCATGCCACATTGTATGGGTCTGAGCCCCAGTGTCCCTCTCTCCCCATTTATCCTTTAATGAAAAAAGGATGGAACAACCCTCCCACGTTCCCCAGCCTTATTTTACACCCATGACGCTAAGGCCCACGACTGCAAAGTTTTGAGAATGCTTCATGATAGGAAGAAAGGAAAATCAAGGAGGAAAAGCTCTATGTTTTCTGTGAGGTCTGGAGGTTTCTGAATAATCCCATGAAACCAGCTGTCTTTTGGACAGTGTTGCAGGTGTGCTTGCAGCATTTGGCTGACTGCTTCAGAAAATGTCCTCAACAAGATAAATTTACTAAATTTGATTATTTTCAAGGCAGGGACCAAGAACTCCTCACAGTAGCCTTACTTTTGTATTGGTAGTATTGTTGACAATCTGAAAGCCTTTCAGCCTCTGTGTGCAGAAATAAAAGCTGTTTTTTCTTCCCCCCTTTTTCTTTGCTTTAAGAAGTTTGACCACTTGTAGCTTTGTCTGCCCAGCTCTGTTGAAGAACCGAACCCAGCAGACGTAGCATTGCAGCAGCCGGGGGGGAACAATTTGCAGTCCTGCACCCCCGCCCTCCTTTGCTGGAAGCAGCAGGAATGCCACGCGCAGCTGGGGTTGAGTCAAAGATCACAGCCAGAAGGCAGCTTCGGGGTAAATCACACAGAGATCACCTGGGCTGCAGAGAACTGGGCTCACTTTGCTGCCCCAGGGGTAGGTGAGAAGGCCAGTCCTTCACGAAAGGGACAGCTCTCAATGGGTATTTTCTCACTGCAGAGAATTCCTCACCTTCCTGCATTTACTTCTACACCAAGTGCTTTGCCCCAGTAGTTGTGTGCTACAGACTGAGGCTGTTGCTGTCCCAGGTCCTCGAAACCAGGAGGCCGTGCCGGCCTCGCTAGGTGCCCGCAGCACACCCTGCCCACAGCTTTTCCTCCAGCAGCCGTTGGCTCTCTCCCTGTAGCCCCAGGTGCTTTCCTTCAGGACCCACGTCTCGTCTCCCCCAGCAGTGTGTGTCATTGGACTTCTGTTCTTTGCTGCTGTCGAAGCAGGTTTGCCTCATGCAGGGTTGGCGTCTGGAAGCGGCCTGTGTGAAGATATCGCCGTGGCAGCAGGTGAGAACCCTGTCAGCTGCTGTTTTCAGCATCGGATTTGTCCTTCCTCCTTTGTAAAAGCGTTTCAAATTTTGAAGTGCACCTTTTGTAAGTTTTCCTGAATTTGTTTTTTCCTGATTACTAAGTCGTTGTACAGAAGTTCTGTAATAAAGTTTTTGGACAGCAGTGCTCGTGAGCTCGTGTCACTACAGAGTTTCATGGTGTCAGTGACGTGGTGAGAGCCTTTCGTAGCCGTCTCGTCCTGTTGCTTTGCGGTGCATCCGTGTCTCACCACGGCTGCGTCCTTCCTATACAGGAGCTTGGACAACGTTGGGAAAAATCGCCCTGTTTCACCAGAGCAATTTTAAAGGACATTTGATACAACTTTTACAAAAAAAACTCAGTGAACGAATGGCAGATCAGGGTGCTGAAATGTTAGGTAGCGTTGCAGGAGAGCGTTACGCTCTTCGGGCAGCGCTGCCTTTACGGCTGCTTGGACATCCCAAGCTGTGCATGGAGACGGCGTTCTGGCACAGTTCTGGAAAGCATCACTTGGGCTGGGAGTCACAAAGGGCCAGCCACGAGGCCTCGTGGAAGCTGTGCGTTGGGCACGGCTCCCTCTGCTCTGCCAGAAGTCGCACGCCTCCCTTCCCGTGGGACGGGGTCTGAGCCTCCTGGAGCCCCTTGGCTGCAGTAGGTTTCTCAGCACCACGTGGGAAACAGCAACCCCAAGTGTTCTGCTCTAACTCTGTGAGGCACCCCCTGCTTCTCCCCTCTCACAGCTGTTTATCCCCAGGGAGTCCGGCCATCTCCTTGTGATGCAGCTCCCTCATGGATAAAGAAGGGCATTTAAGGATGGTGTTTTTTTCCAACAGAAATACTTCCGAGGTCACTGTCTGATGTGCCTGGCAAGGCAGTAGGGTATTATTGCATCATATTCCTCCTTCCTTGCTAGCTAGCCTGGAGAACTTGGACTAAGATCTGGAGGGGGAAGAAGGCAAAGAAGAAACACCCAGAGAAGCTGTGGATGCCCCATCCCTGGAGGTGCTCAAGGCCAGGCTGGATGGGGCACTGGGCAGCCTGATCCAGTGGGTGGCAGCCCTGCCCACAGCTATGAGGGTTGGAGGTGAACAGGCTGTAAGGTCCCTTCCAACCTAAGCCGTGCTATGGTTCTGTGATTCCTGTTGGTGAGGGCACGAGGGAAGGAAGGCTGACAGCCTGCAGGCCCCTGGTGGTGGTGCTGGCACAAGGACGGCTGCACAGTGCCAGGAAGACCTTGCATGCTGATGCACCGAGTCCTGGGTGCATCAGGTGCTGCATTATTTCTGCGCATAAAGCAAAGCGTGGTGTCACAAGCAGAGCTACCACTCTTCTTAAAAGAAGTCAAGGACTTCCCCAGCAAGCAGCTGGGGAAACATCATGTGCAGAAGTAAGAGTAGCATGGCCTAAAACCGCTGGGAAAACGAGTGACATTCCTACAGTTCAAAGAACCAGGACAAGGTTCCTGCAAGCAAGACTTTGCAAGCGTGCCGAGGTGGGCCAATACCCTCGGTCGGCAAGAGAGGAGGGATGCAAAGCAGCTGTCCAGCTGCATGCAGCCCTCCTGCAAAGGAGCGATGGGGGTCTGGAGGAGGAAGGACATGCTGGAAGGCACTGCCTAAGAACCAGGGGCAACACGCACCAGGAGCTTGGAGCCATGCACCACGCGTTAACTCCTCACACCGAGTTGGTGCAACACTGCAGTTCAGGTCTGTGCGCATTCCACTGTCTTTTCAAGGCCCGTGCTTGAATATGGCTGAAGGAGGACATTGTGGGACGTCCCTCAGGCTGGGGACATCTCAGCACAGGGTTACGAGGTGGCCAGAAGGATGGGCTGCTGCATTTCCTCAGAGTGCCTTCCACCTGCGGGCACTCGGCAGCACGTCCTGCTCCTCACATGGGAGCCGTGGTGCTCCCAGTCAGGGAGGCACGGGGGACTCAAAGCTTTAACCCATGGCTGCCCAACCTTCTGGTTTGCCTGGGCCGCACCAAGTGAAGAGGAATTGCCTTGGGCCACGTATCAAATAGATAACACAGTGAATGTACACAACTAACAAAGCTTATTTTGTTTTTATATTTTTATTAAAGCATAAAAAAGAGCAGCCAAAACATAGAACTAGTGGGATATCTGACCTTGTTTTTGTGACACTAATACACCGTTCTGGTTCCATGGAAGTGGCTGCAATTCTCAGTGTGTTCTTAAGGTGCTCGTCAGAGACTTCTGATGAAATTTTACTCTTCCCGTGCTTCTTCCTCGAAAACAGTTGCTCACAAATGCAGATACTGCCAAAATCAGTGATGGGAATAAGGCGTGGCTGTGGCACAGGGGGATGTGGCTCTGGTAAGACAGGGCCTACAGAGGCCGAGCAGAGAGACATGGTCACGTGTTTCTTTGAGTTGAATGTCTGATCGCAACTCTACGCATTCCACTTGAATACTTACAGGTAATGTATTTATGTTGACTGAAAATGGAGTCACAAATACACCAAAAAATTGGTGATTTTTCCACCATCTTGAAACCCATTCTCAAATTCCTTTATCAAAACGGAAAGCAAGGCTGCCTATTTTTCACTGTTCACAGGACTGTGTTTACCCAGTGTACCAAAACGCCTAAAACGATTTGCCCTCACTGAGCCAGCACCCCCCCGCCCTGCACGCAGTTGCTGAGCGACAAGAGCGGGCCCAGGCCGCCGCCGCCATGATGGCTTCTGTGCAGCTGGGGGTGGGCGGCATTGGGGCCGGGTTTTGGGCCTGCCTGCTTTAAACCCTAAAAGCGCCTCTTCGGGAGATAAAAGAAGCTGCAGCTGCTGTGGGCTACATTTCCTGCTTGGGAGAACTTTGCGTCTTGCTTCCAAAACACAAATGAAGCAAAGTCTCTTGTGTTTTAGCCATGTAGAAAATTTGTAGGCAAGTGTGAGATTTCAGAAAGCCAAACACCAGGAAACAGCCAAACACCTGTGCGGCTGTCCGTGTCCTGCACACTGATTTCTGCAAGGGCTCAGGAGTGCCCAGGCCCACGCGTTGGCCCCGTGCGATGGAGCTCATGCCCCAGCTGGGCCTGGGTGCGCTCAGCCCGCTGCTGTCACCACCAGCTCCTTGGAGGCTCATTGCCAGGATTCGTGTTGGCTCCAAAACGTTCCTCCTGCATCCCAACTCCTTCCTTAGGCATTTTACAACCCTGTTCAGTTTAACAACACCAAAGCCGTACAACCAAACTGACTCTTGCTGAATAAATGTGATGAATTGTACCACCCCAGAGGACAAAGCAGAGCCTTTTCCCTGCAGTGACCAGGAAAACAGAGCAGTTTGGATGCACATACGGTAACAGCCGGGGAGGCCGGGGGTTGGCACATGGTCGGGAGGGCACACGAGCTGCAGGCAGCAGCCTGCCTTCACCACAGCGGGCCAGGAGGGCTCCAACAGCCCTGCAATGCATGAGTGGGCTGGATGCTTTGTGGAGGTGACTGCGCTCAAGAAGAACAAAGCTGTACCTGAGCAGTCTGTGGACACTGCTACAGACCCAAAACCCAAGAGGGAAGGAGCCTCGCAGCAGCCTCACCATCCTGCAGGGACACCACACACAAAAAGCAAAGCCAGAGCTTTAGAAAGCAGCGAAGCCATCGATGCGGCTGGGCCCGGCTGATCCCCAGCACAGAGCCACCAGGTGCTCACCTTGTGTCGACCCTCCACACACAGCAGAGCTCCGCCAGCAGGCAGCAAACCCTGCTGCACTCTCTGCCCTGCAGGATCCATCTCGCTGGGGCACCCACCCACTCCCCAGACAGCCTCCCTGCTTCCTCCTGTGCTGGGTGCTGCGAGCTCAGCAGGTGGGGGAAGCAGGGGCCCAAGTGGTTTCCTCTGGCCGGCGCTAATGGGCAGCTCGTCACTGCTGTGCCAGGGCCAGGCCCAAGGGACAGGGACTGTGATTTTTGTTTGGGTGGTGCTGTGTGGAGCCAGGAGTTGGACTCAATGAAGTCGTGAGTTCAGAATCACCCTCTCTTATACTGCAGGAGAACGAGAGAAAGCAAATGCATGCTTTTGTTCTAATAAATCTATGTTAATAAATCAACATATGAATATTTATTCTAAAAGTGTACAATAATACTGAGCAGTCTCTGGGGCTATTTCCTCCCCATCGTGCTCAGTCTGGAGCGGAATGGCTTCCTGCTCCTCCTACAGCATTCTTTCTGTCTTCGCCATCTTCAGATGTTGAGACGTTGTGGCTGTCTCTTGCCTCCCAGGAGCATCCTCCTGCCAGTAGTGGTGTCTCGCATGCCGTAGGTACATCTCCATCAAGGCAGGGTTTGCCTTCACTTGGCAGAGCAGCTCCTGGCCTTTGCAGGAGCCATTCTTCTGGCAGCATGTTCCCGGGGAAGCTGAGGCTGTGTGATTCCTTTTCTGGAAACAACAGGGCAGGGGGCATGATGAAAAGGGCAGGGGCCTTGGGGGCCTGAGCCCTCAGCAGCTGGGCTGGGCCTCTTCCCGAGAAACTCGGGCACCGCCTGGCCTGGCTGACCGCCATCGCTCACCTCTGAGCACCTCCTGGCTTTTCTCCACAGGTAAATCACCACCAGGAAAATCCCGCTGAGCAGGCCCAGCTCTGTGCTGTTGTTGTAGAGCGTCTCTGCGCATCCCGGTGTTCCTGCCAGGTGGTTAAAAAGGAAGACCACAGCTGGCCCAACAGGCAGTACTGGCTTCCTGTGCTAATGCCCCGTTTCTCCATGTCCAGGGGAGCCGCATCCCACACAGCTGTGGCCCAGGAGGGGCGGCCGGAACAGCCAAGGCTGCCCGGGAACAGGGAGGAGAAGCAGAGCACGAGGAATAGGGAAAGCCTCAGGCAGGGCATTGTGCCGTCCTCAGGCTCCATCTCTGGCCGTCACTGTGACCTGAGCTCAGTCACGTCACCAGCAGCGCCAGCATCTGCACCAGGTCCTCATCATTTTAGCCAGGTCCTTGTGCGGATCAGCTGCAGAGCAGAGGCTTTCACTGAGGGTTCCTCGCTGTGATATAAGAAACCACGGCTAAACCCCGCAGAAAGAGCCCCAGCCCCTCCCCCCAGTGGGCAGGAGGGGTCCTTCTCAGGCGGCCAGCGCTGATGCGGTATGGGCAGAGCCGGGAGTGAGGGCAGCCAGCCCCCTGCCCCTATCCAGGTGGCCACTAAGGGAGCGCTGCGGGCAAACAGGGCGTGCTCAGCAGCTTGCGCAGGCAGTTCATGCGGGGCACAGTATCCCTCCTCACTCGGGAGACCAGCTTAGCTGTCAGAGCTCTCCAGTCAACAGATCTGACCAGGGTCTCCACCAGACAAAAAGCTCATCCCAAAAGAATGTGGTGACCCAGAGGGAGTGCCTGCCCAGTAACGTGGCCGTTCCGGTCTCCGGCAGCAGGGAGTGCCTGAGCCAGTCGCTGCTGGTGGAGGGCGGCAGGGATACCGCCTGCATGAGGTGTCAGCAGGTGGAAGATCTGCTCAGCCTGGTGGCAGAGCTCAAGGAGGAGGTGGAGAGGTTAAGGAGCATCAGGGAGTGTGAACAAAAGGTAGACTGGTGGAGTAGCATTGGCTCAGTATGCCCCTGGCTTGGCGCTGCTGTCGGGAGCACCTTCCCCTCCTGGCACCAGAGGTGATGGCAGAGAGCTCTCCTTCTCACTCAGCACTACAAGGTGCTGCGTGGTCACTCAGCCCTGGAGCAGAATGTGCTGGGCTAGCAGGCAGCTCATTTCCTTTCACACAATCATATTGCTCTTGTAGATGCTGAGTTGCTTTTTCCAGTCCTTACAATTTTCCCTCTTGGTTCCTGTCCATTAATGGCTGCTTTACAAATTTTATGCACTTGGGGAATGGAATGCTCCCTCCCAGGTACTGTCTGGCAGCTGGCTGACTTAAGTCCTCCCCGTGCAGGACATGCACAGAAAGAAACCTCTGTAGGAGAACCCCGTGTTGAAAGCAGACACCATCCCTGTTGCACGTATGGTAACCATACATCACACTCAGCCCCCTGCTATAGTGCCTGAATCAGGCTTGTGAGCTGAGGCAAGGGATGCAGAGCTGCCCATCCCTCCAGGAGGAGCAACTGAAAGCAAGGCTCTCTGAAGAACAGATGGGCATGGCTAGGTGCCACACACCTTCCTCTTTGATCCTCCCTCCTTGCTCCAGAAGTTTGCTGCAGTTGCTGTGCCAGAGGCAGGGCCAGAGGAGCAGGACTGTTCCTGTGAGATCCCCAGCAGGAAGCAAAGCAAAAGGCATTGCCTTGAGTGCTGACGGGTGGAGGGGCGAACCAGGTCCTACAAAGGCATGAGTCAGTGCTTTCCCAGCTCCTGAGGACTAACATGCAGGAAAAAATAACACTGAATGCTGCACACCAAACTGAAAGCCAAAGCCAGGCTCCTTCTGGGACAAAAGGCACCCTGTCCAGAACTGCAGAGGGTCACGTAGGGACCCAGCCCCCTCCCTCCCCTACTTCCCAGTTTCAGCAGCTTTTGCAAGTGCTGAGCTCACTTAGGAATTGCCAAGAATTTTCACAGTGACTGTCTTTTTGTGGCCTCTGCTATTCTCCTCAGTTTACAAGGAAGCAAAGAAAAGTAGCCATCACACACACCACCACAGCACAGCTCTGCCTGGCTGCGTTTTAGCAAAGATCCTATACAGTATTAAAAGTACACTTTATTTTCTGTACAATTCTCATCCAAATCTCCAGGCGTGGAAATGTCTATTGCGTCCCCATAAAAAGTCACAGACCGCTCGATTGCCATGTCCATGAGGGGCACGGAGTGAGAGCCACTGAAGTCAAGTGCTGATGCTTTCTGGACATGGAGAGGACACAAGACAGAGGGAGAGGGGGAGGCAGCTCTTCTGCTCCGCAGCTGAATCTCCAGCAGGCAGAGCTATGGGCTGACCCTGGGGAACAGGTGAGACACCTCCAGTTCACGTCATCGTTCGTGTTTAGTGTTTGAGTCGCGCTCAACGGTCACTCCATTTCCATTCCGCGTCACCTCCTTCCTGCTCCAGTCCTTTTCCATGTAAAATTCAGCTAGCACGGGGCAGTGGTCCGAAGCCACCCCACCCCAGGACCAGTTATCGGGGATCCATGGGTTTGTAAGACCTTCTCGCACAACAGCCCAGTGGCCTGCATGAAAAAGAATCGCAGAAAAAAAGGCATTAGTATCAAAAGGATGCCTGGATTTAAACACATTTCCACAAGCTTGCAAGAGAAATACTTGGCATGCTAAGTAACTGCAGGCAGCCTCGCTGTAGGAAGTCACGACCTCCGAGCGATACCGCCCACATCTGACACACCGCTAACCTCACGCAGGCTACACGACCTAACCAAAAACAAACTCTACCTGTGAAAACCTTTTTCAAGCTCCGGCTGATCCACATGTTGTCCAGCGACTTAGATCCCTGGGGGTTCTTTGTGCTGATGTTGGTAAACGTACTTGAAGGGACCAAGTGATGGAATTTCTCCTTCCTCAGTATGTCATGGTCGCTGCTGTCAGGAGCCTGGTTAAAATCTCCCAGGATAATCACATCTTTTTCTCCTGGAAAATAGGAAAAAAAAATTGAAAAATAAATGAATGGAAAGAATGGGCACCCACTGATTAAATTCAAGAAGAGGAGAAGGAAATATACAAATGGGAGCAGGAAATATACAAGTACTTTGTAGTAAAACTGACTTTACTCTGACCTCCTGAACGCAATGCTGTTTGAAGCTCTTTTCACTGGCTGTTTACTCATGGCCATCCTGTTCAGCTTCAAGAAGAGAAGGCTCCGGAGAGACCTCATTGTGGCCTTCCAGTACATGTTTCTTGCCTGTTTTTAAATGTCAGCTTGATTATACTGAGACCCTTTGTTTGCTATTTACAGACAGTGACAAATTCAAACACTAGCATTTCTGGTCTTGGAGGTTTTTAGCAATCTGTGACTTTGTAAGCTTATTTTCTTTCTTCTGCAAGACAGATGAGGGCTACTCTGAAAGCAATGCCTCCTATTTTATCATGTTGGCACACGACGTCAGGGGATGTTGATGCAGCAGAGGCTGAACCCTCAGATGGCAGCAGAGAGGCACTGACAAAATGGCGTCTGACACGGAAGTGGGTATGAAGCAATGGGGTGGAACAGAATTCATCCGTGTGGAAAAAATGGCACCCACTGACATTCATTGATGCTTGCTGAATGTTTACGGACACCAAACAGTGGATGTCAGCACAGTGAGGCAGTAGGTGGCGCGTTTCAGCAGTGCTGACAGTGACATGAAAGACAAGCCACATTCTGGACAGCCATGCACAGCTGTCACACTACAGAACGAAAAGCGTCTCCATCAGCTCATCCACATGAATCAGCAGATTACGAGCAGGGAACTGTGCATGCAGCTGAATATTGGCTTCAATGTGTTGGAAACAAAGGTGGCAACATTAGAATATTGCAAAGTTTGTGCCAGGTGGGTCCTACAGATGCTCACAAAGGAACAGAAAGAACACCGTATGCAAGTTTGTCAGGACCTACTGAACCAACACGAGGCTGAAGGTGACAATTTCCTGGATCACACCGTTACTAGTGATGAGATGTGGTGTCACTACTACGGGCCAGAGTCAAAATGACAGTCCATGGAGTGGTGACATGTGAATTCCCAACTGAAGAAAAAGTTCAAGATGCAGCCCTTGGCAGGTAAAGCGATGTTCTCTGTCTTTTGGAAAAGGAAAGGGAAGATCCTTCTGGATCTTCTGGAACCCGGACAAACCATCAACTCTGACTGCTACATTGCAATGCTGACTAAGCTGAAAGCTTAAACTTTCACAGTCACATCACAGACGAAATCTTTTCTCTTGCAACACGATAATGCCAGGTCCCATACCATGTTTGGAGACCATGGAGCATATCGCCAGTCTTGGCTGAACTGTCGTACCACACCCACCATATAGTCCAGATTTGGCACCTCCTCATTTCCATCTGTTCAGGCCAATGAAAGATGAAGTGCATGGGCAACATTTTCTAAGCAACAATGTCGTCACAGCAGCTGTGAAACAGTGGGTCACCTCCACTGGTGCAGAATTTTACAAGCACAGCATCCAGGATCTTGTTCATTGCTGGTGAAAATGCATAGCTAATGGTGGGGACTACGCTGAAAAACAGTGTGTGTTTTGTAGCTGCGAATCTGCTCTATCAAATAGTGCCATTGTGCTCTTTGGACCGTTGTAGTTTCCATGGAAACAATCAGGAGGCATTACGTTCCGAGCAACCGCCATCCACATTGGCTCCATCTTGCCTTGACATTTTCTAACTTTTCTGTAAGAACCAATCACATTTTTGTGATGCCGCAGTCTTTTGCTGGTATGTATCAGAGCACCAAAAGTGCAGTGCCGGTTCTAAGCCTGTGCATTGAAGCAGTCCCACAGAACAAGCCCGAGACGCAGCCTGCAAGCTTGGTGGCAGCAGGTTAGCTCCCAAACCACACACACACCCACCGGTTATAGAAGTTTTCATTCTCCCAGATGACTGAAGAGGTACTGCTGAACTTGGGATGTCTCAATTTGTCTAGGGCTTAATTTCCAAGGAAACTAAGGAAATTACTTGAAATGCTCATCCAAAACTATCTTTCTGTGGAAATAAGATTACCTCACTTATATTTTATTTGCAACCCTAACTGAGTGAGGAAACTCTGGACTTCAATTTTATATCCACAGCATGTGCTCCCCATAGCTCTACAGCTGTAGGTGGACACATCTCAGCTGTGCACTGGGGTAAGAGGAGAATGGATGCGCCTGGTGCCCATGTCAAACCCCTGCCAGAAGGGTGTGATGAATTCCAGTATTGTGACAGCTGAGCAGAGACACTGCTGCAACACAGGGCCTGGTTCTGGGGAAGGAGGAAGCTGCAAGAGGGGATGCACAAATGCACCAAAAACGATCACAAAGCTGACTTCAGAGAAGACAACTGTTACATTCCCTCAGTCCCTTTGCTTTGTTGAAGCGTGGAGGGAGAGGACTGAGAGTGCTCATGGATCAGCCTACCCGCCGTGTGCTGGTGCTGTGGAAGCAGCAGGCCAGGAGAGGGAGCGCAAGGTAAACAGCAACATCTACTGCACTCTTCTCTGCCTGCAGTGCTTCTGCAGGAGGGCAGAGACTGATGGCTTATGAGTTACAGAAACAAACACTTTTAAGCACGCTGCTTGCTAAGATGCAGTGAGGTGATGAAAACATAACGAAACTACTCGCAGTTTCTCTGCCCTTTGCAAGCCACGCTCACAGCGAACACGACATGATGTTTAAATATTATTCTACAAAGTGCTAGTGACACTGACCTTCCCACCTTTAGAAGAAACAAAAAACAAACCTGAACCCAAGTTATTTTAAGATCCATAAGAACCCAAATGAAAATCAGTGCTTGTCTAATGGGGAAGCAGCATATCCCCTGCAGGGATTGTTTGCTCTCATGATCTTAACAAAATACTTTAACAGTGCCTCTGAAATGCCACCTTCTGCCTCTGCAGCTCACATCTTGGCCAGGTGGGCTTCCCTTCCTGCAGCACACCAGGCAGCATGCATGCTGTGAGCTGGCAATTCTGTATGCAGCTCACTGCAAAAAAACCAGGATCTGGACCAGGAGGGTGAATCTGATCATGTTACGTCTGGGTGTCAGGAGGCTGCAGGGAAATTGCATCACAGGGCAACTGTAGCAGGGTGCTCAAATGCAACCACATTGTTGCAGTCCTTCAGGATTAATCCTTGCTTAATAGCCCAGGCAGCGCTTGGCTCCTGCCACGCTTTCAGCTTGGTGCTATAAAGTGGGGAAGGCCACTCTGGGAAGGCCTGGGGTGCTTCCTTAATGAGGGTTACAAATGGCAGACAGGTAGGAATCCTAGCAACAGCATCTCGATCCTGCACTAAATACACTTATTTTAGCAAATCCTCCAGCCTTACGTGAAAAATATATCAAAAAATCATAATCACAAACAGAAATCACAAACTGGCTGCTCAGTTCTGAACGACTTAGAAATAGCAGAGGCTAAAGCAACCAACACCTAGACATGTCCATGGAAGCAGGTACAAAGTCAGTCTGATGTATGCAAAGGAAATGAGTCACATTATTTTCTGTTTTAAACTTTCTCATGCAGAACAGCAAAGCTTACAACCCTAACGTGACATAAAGTGATCAGAGATGGGATAAGTGGGGGTGCAGTGAGCATTCAAGAAGCCAAAACTCAGTTTTCCAGCATATCACCAAGGGAAAGGGTCGCTTCTCGTCCCCTTACAGGAGTTTCTGGGGCTCCACGTAGCTGCATGTCCCTGGGAGAAAGTTTGTGCAGCCCACCTGCAGTGAGAAAGTCTGCAGTGTTTCATTTTGCTGTCCTGCAGGGACAGTGAAACCCTCCCTTCTTCCACAGCCACTACAAAGAGACCCTTGAAGGACACTCTCTCTTGACTTCCCATGCTCCAAATCAGTCCCCTAATGAATTAAACAGACGCTTAAAACTCCACATCTTTCCTGAAGAGAGTGAAAACCAGATCAAGAAAAAGACGTGACAGCACACTGGCCGGTAAGAAGCTCCCTACTGCCTCTCGAAGGTCTTCTAAGCCTAGTGCCTGATGCATGGGCACTTTGCAGTACGGCCAAGCCAGATGGAAGAAGATGACTAAACCAGCCCTGGGTCCAAGCACTACCAGCACATCCAGGACAGTGTCTGCATGGACATGGTCACCACAGTGGAGATGAGCAGGCTGAGTCCTTGAGAGAAGGCAGGGGGGTTGCTGCAGAGCTAGCTAACAGCTGCAAACAGCCACCGAGTCTCTTTGGTACTGCTGAGGCGAAAGGAGGGTAAAAAGAAGCCAGGACCCAGTCGTCTGATGGGAGAAACATGGGTACACTGCTGCTCTGGGAGATGGAGACGTTACATGTTACAGGAGACAGTGCTTAATAACTGAATTTCTTGATCACATGTCCCTTTGTGAGAACACAAGACAGTAAAGAAGGCGCCTGTTAGCAAAATGGGATCAGAAACTCAGACTCACTGGAGTAGGCACAGACAAATCAGTCTTAATTACTCATATTTTATGGATCAATTTGGAAAAAGAAAAAAGGAGCAATTTTAAGCATGACATTGATTTTGGCAGAGTAATTCAGGACTCAAAATAGCGTGTGTGCACAACCATTTGTTTACGAAACAAGACGTGCATCCCACGAGTTAGGAAGCTGAACCTCTCCTTTTGTGAAAGATTAAGCCAACAGCAAACACGCTCCAGTAACGTGCCCACCACATGAAAATAAAAACACAAACTAAAAAGCAGCCCTAATGTCAACAGTCTAAATTTAGATGCAGCGGAAACGCACCTCTGTTGACTTCGGAAGAGTTACACATTTATCTGCATCCCTATTCAGCCTTCTGGGATTAAACCAATGACCCTTTTGTTTGCCTTCATCCTTTTCATTTTCAAGGTATGTGGACAAATACTTAAATCTGTAGTACTTAAAAATAGCTCTGCCTGGTTTCTTGCAGCTCAAAAGGAAAAACAACAGAACGTGCATGCAAACTGTAAATATCTCTTGTGTCATACAAGGAGGATTTTAATGCTTCCACGCGACTGACCTTGCAAAACTGTGCCAAGTGGAAAATCATCATGACTGCGACCTTGTAACCCTTTTACACTTGTTAAGCAGTAAGCAGAGGACTAGATTTTTCTAGTCCTATGAAAAGATCACCAATGCCAACAACACTTTGAATCTGAAACCTGCTGTTTGGCTCCATGGGAAACTGAGTTTAATTTGCAAGCCTCAGAATAAGAAGCAAATTCTCACAAGTGAAGAAATTCAGCTGCCTATTAAATTGCTTGAGTTGAGATCTAAATTTTGGTATCCCTTATCAGAGCAACTTCTCTGAAACCAACAGAATTATTCTACATATTACACCCATGTACCAAAGCCAGATTCTGGTCTGTTCTCTCATTATTGGGCATCTTCTGACTTGCACTGGGTTATCTGAAGTGCTTCCAAATATCCAAAAGTAAATATGTAGAATGAATTTATTTTGGAAAAAAGCCAGCAAGTTTTGTTCTGATATTAGGTAGATCCCATTTTCACAAGCACGGTTTTAACCCAGTGTCTTTTTTCTGTTTGTTTGAACTTGCTCTTACACTAGCATAAAATCACAAGGAGGTTCACGTGGAAAGTGGTGTCAAAGCCAGCAGGTGCTGTTTTTGCTAATCGGAACAGATTTATAATGAGCAGAGAAAAAACAGATGTTGCACGCTGTGCATCATTCAAATAAAGGTAAAGACAATGTAGAGCTGATGAGGATGTTTGTGAAACCTGCACTGATGCAGTTGTATACGTATTTTAAATTCCTTTTGATTGGGTAAGATGGCCAGTGTGCTAAGTGGAAGGAAGACAAGGCCATACCTTTCAGAGTCTCCTGCAAAGTCTGTGCAAAGGCTGCTAGTTTGTGGCTGTCGTGGTTCTTCCCTGCGTTGTCCCCTGCTGCAGGAGCCAAGGCCAGGTGAAGGTTAACCAGCGTTAGGTCATTCATCCCAACCTGGGGGAGGAAGGAGGGAAATCAATGCAGTGCGGGCAAGGGAAGTCACAGAGCAAAGTCATAACCTATTCCGCATACCTTTAGCAGTAAATCCTGGTGACTAGGACCCGCTTCACTCTGCATACAGTGTTTTGTTTTGTCATGGTGTTTTGGGAAGACAGGGAACACAGCTCTGTTTGCAATACCATGACAGCCTTTCAGTTCTGGGTAAGCTGATTTTCATAAGCATGCAGTTTCTTTCTACAGCAGTTGCAAAGAAAAGCTGACTCCTTATGAAAACCAGTTTATGCAAAACCAGTTGTTAATAAGCTACGAATAATGGCTTGGTCATTACATGGACTAATTACTGCTCTCCTGTGATCAGCCTTGGCCTGTCACGGAGATTAGTCATGAAACTTAATGTACCTTGAAATGAGCCGCTGGCTCCCTGTAATCTTCTGCTTACCTTCTGGGACTCGCTTTGTCGCGTGGCACAAGTAATGCTTACTCCTAATCTTGATCTGTTCATATTTATTAGAAACTTCTCTCAAGGCATTGCCAGAGATGTCAAATTCCCCAAACTGGACACAGCCAATGCGGAGAAGGGGGCTGTGTGTTCATTCAAGCGTACACACAAGAACAGTTTGGAAAGAGTCAGCTTCCAAAATGCATTACATTCTTTTATACGAGTGCAGCCTAGTGAAAAAGCTTCAAAATGGAAACTCTGCACTATGCCAGCAATGTAAAATAGATCAGCCCGAGCCTCTCAGAAGCATAATGCATTCTGTATACACTCGTTCTGCCTACAGTTATCCCATCTCCACCCACGGTTTGTGGCACTGACCAGAGCCGTGGCCACCTGCTGCTGGATACTCTCATCTCTAAAAGCCAAACAAGGTGACTGATGACTTCTGTCACTCTGTCTGACTGCAGGAACTGCCAAAGGTCCACTGACCCCATGTACCTAAATGCTCCCTTGCAGCAGGGCTCCCTCCCGCAGGAGCAGGGGGAAGGACTGATCCTGGTGATCTGCCTTACATATTACAACCATTAAGCACCATACTATGACCAGGCCATAAGAGACTGCTGAACCGGTAACATGGATGAGCCTCATGCTGATCCATGTTTTATCTGTTAGGAGACTCTTTCCAGCCTCTTGTCCACAACTTTTAAATAAAAGCTCATCTCTGCAAGGGTCAGTTGGCACAACTGAGTTACCTTGAAATGTGCAAGATACGGGTGAGGATATGAGTGTCTCCCATTGCCATTAGTCTGTACGTTCTCCTGAGAAGAAGCATCTTTCAGTTCAATGCCAGCTGTTGTATCCCAGAGGAAGCCAGAATATTCAACTCCCTGCAATTAAAACAAGAGAAAAGCCAATGGTAAAAACAAAACATTTTGCCCAAGTGATGAAACTTTCAAACAAATGTTTCAGCCAAGTTGATATCACTGTTGATGTTGGCATGCATCACTCCCCAAATATGCAGAGGTGGTAAAAGGTTTCTATCCTGGCTTGGCACCTGCTGAGGGCAGGAAGTCTGACTTGCTTTGCACAGGTGGGAGGGAGAAAAAACATCCCAGAACAGGTGGAAAAGCTTATTTATTTCACCCTGGCCCAAACCCCCACTAGATGTGGGAGGAACAGCCAGCCCCACTGGCTTCACTGAAGACTGAGCATGCTGAGTTGAAACACTTATTGCTTTACTACTCACACCTGCATGCTGGCTCTCAGACCCCCAGGGAGGTGGAGCACTGCTCGCTCCATCCGACACTTCAGTAAGCTGCTCTGTCTTACACAGGTAGAGTGTGTTTAGGACTGCTGTGGTGGTGAGAGATCAAGTTGCAGCCTCCCAGGCGCATGTTTGGGCTGACAGACGCCCTTCACTTCCTGCTCTTCCAGGCAAGGAATCTGATTCTTCTAAGCATGATCAATAATAAGAACTGGCCCATAAGAAAACAAGGGGTTTTTTTGCCTATTCCTGTGTGGGAGCCATGTCCCCAGCATCCCACCTCTGCCAGTGGTGCTCATTTATGAGAAGAGCATAAGGAAAGTTGGGGTGTGTAGACACGTCTTTGTCCTGACAGGCTCTTCCAAGCACTGGCACACCTCTGCAAGCGATCCTTTCCCGTTCCTTCTCTCCACACCACATGCTATCTTACAGGTTTCTGTCGTGCGCAAGCTAAAAATACCCAGGCTCGTTCAGCCTCTTGGCACGACATCTGGTGTAGACCTCTCAGTCCTGTCAATTTTCTCTGTCTCCTTTCCAACTCAAGTGATTCATGTTCAGATCTCCGCTCCTTTCATCCCAGTGTCTATCATCCTACAAGGTTTTTTTGGACTGCTTGGGAACGTGGCATTTCCAGAAAGCTGTCTGTCCCCATTACATTAGCAGCGGTATCTAATTCAAAGCCTGTCAAGCCTCCCTTCTCATCACACAAACACAATTTGCCTTGGTATCACTCAAACCTAGTGAATCATAGTTAAATCCATCTCAAGGAAAAGTTTTTCATTTTGGCTGCTGAAACAAGTATGCTCTGTTATGCTGTCTTCCTACAAGCCTCAAAAGAAAGTATTAAGTTTGGCTAAAATCCTTTGGTAGCACTTTTAGCCAACTCACCACCACTCTGAAGTCTAATGTCTGAAAACTGAAGGAAAGACATGGAAGAATAGAAGAGCTGCCAGCAGCTCCCCACTACTCCCTGGTTCCAGATTTCCCATCAACCCAGTGGCCAATATCAGTGTTTGGTAGGAGGCCAAATGACTGGGATGCATGGAATCACGAGCCTGATGCACCACCCACTATTTTGCCTTATTTAGCACTGCAGAGCATCCTGAGAGCTGTTTGCACCGAAGATGCTACCTATTCAGAGCAGCACCTCTGAGTTACTGACTAACTTCAGGTTATTTCATTGCACTGTGTGTGTGTACGCAGCTTTCCAACCTGACAAACCCATGAGCTAACCTAAGGAGTAGAAAGGGCTTTGTAGCTTAGCGAAGGGTACTGTAGCATAGCCAGATTTCCCTTCTGTAATAGCACCTAAAAGGAAGAGTCAGTAACATTTCTGTTCTCAGCTTGGCCACAGACTTCTCCCGTAATTCAGGGAATCCTTCATCCTTACATCCCTACCAGTAAAACAAAGCACACGATGATTTTTAGTGACTCAATCCACAGCCAAAACTTTCATTGTTATGTTTGCAAATACAGCTCAAGAAAGAACTGACAGCTCCAGACTTAAGACAGAAACTCCGAGACAATTATTAGTAATTCTTATTATTAAGACAAAAAGACATAGCAAAGGGAACAACTTTGCACAGCTTCACACAACTGTTTAAATTCAGGGCTCTAATGATCCGGCATAACAAGAGATCCCAAAGTAAAGATTCAGCCTCCAGTCTGAGGATGACTTTGCTCTGAAACCTCATTAGCACCCTCAAAGGGAAAAGGAGAGGTTTCCCTTGGGACAGAGCACCTTTGGGTACCATTAGTAGAGTTCAGCCCCACGTAGCTATACCTTGAATATCATCAAGGCTCGCAGGTGCAACCATCACCACCTTGTAAAGTAGTACCTTGCTGCTGTACAAATATATATTCCATGACAGAAGATGCTGCAGGGAAAAGCATACTGTAGCATGGTGCTGGTTTTCAGCGGAGTCCAAGGCGTATTTCTAATATACGTGCAGGGTACTTTAGGAAACATGGAAGGTAAGTTCCTCTGCCAGATAAGGACAGCATGCTGAACAGCCCCTCTGCAGGGTTTTCATTTGTAAACTTGGAAAACTGGAGGCTCTTCTAAATTCCAGCCAGTGCTGTACTACAGAGCAAGCTCAGCTGACTAGCAGAAAAATATCAGAAGTACTGCAGCGTGTCAGGGGTAAAACAAAGGGCTCTTTCCTTGCCCCAACATGTAGCCTTCCTTCATCTGTACTTCTGTACTGTTCTTATCTGTTACACATCCCCCAAACACATGGACACCTTCCTCCTTACAAGTATGCCACAGACTGGGGAAAACGATTCTTCCAAAATATCATTAGCACAATCGAATGCTAGATGAACAGTCAGCTTAAAAAAAAAAGTTGCCAGCCTTGCCAAAAAAGATTTGCAAAATGTTCTGCCTTAAACAGATTAAAAACATGTCCTTGGTTAGAGGGAAAAAAAAGTGAAGCGAAAGTTCAAACACAGGGATTAACGTACCTTATGTAGCTGGCCTGAGGGTTTTTCGGAAACAACACCCTTCCAACATCCTCTAGGGCCCTTCCACTTGCGGATGTTTGGCAGCGTCGGCTGGTTCAGCTCCATACAAAACTAGAGAGAGAGGAGGGAAAAAAAAAAGATCAGCTTTGTAAGGCTTTAAAAAGAACTGTAAAAAAGCACGCAAAAAGACATTGATAGGGCACACCATGGAATACAGACCACAGTCTCTACTGACATGTTTCATAATGTCCAGCTACAAATCTGAGGTTGTTTCTGCCTGAGGGCAAGGAAGCTGCATCAATGTGTTAGCTGCAGAATTTAAGCTCCAGTTTTTAACTACTGCAATAGCCCCCAAAGGGAAGCATGTTAATGTGGAAAGAACAAAAGCAAGCCTTTAGCACACATGAGGGACGCAAAGCTCTGCTTCCCGGGAAGGCTTGCACAGGAGGTGGTCTGCGACGGGTCCCAGAGACTCAGCATCAC
Organism: Penelope pileata; assembly: GCA_013396635.1. Taxonomy (NCBI): domain Eukaryota; kingdom Metazoa; phylum Chordata; class Aves; order Galliformes; family Cracidae; genus Penelope; species Penelope pileata. Next base: position 638,609 of record WBMW01000581.1, read on the forward strand.
TGGGGATTGGGTTAAAACAGAGAAAATGCTGCAAGCAGAAGGTATTCAAAAAACGCCCAAGTTTCTTCCTGGGGCTGCTTTTCCCCCAGAGCACCAGCCTGTGCTGGGAGAGCGAGGCTGGGGACAGGAAGCCCCATGCAGCAGGGCTGGCTGCTCTCCAGTGACCCAGTGGGGCCAGAGGAAGGGAGGAGGCCAGACCCAATGGCCAGTGCTCAGCTGACAGAACCATTTTGCAGGGTTACAGCTCCAGGAAACGCAGCGGCTTGAAAGCAGGTTCTAAGGAAGCAACAAGCTGGTATGGTGAGAGTTCCAGCTAATAAACCTCAAACAAACTAATGTGCCCAAGGGCAGGCAGTGGGTACTGTGAGGGGTGATAAATCAGAGGGAGGAGATCCTTCATGCTACAGAGCATGTTTAAGTAATCTGCATTTCCATGGGCAAATACAAAACCACAATCAGAAAATGCATAGCAGAGACCAGCTGTGCACACAACACAGCCGCTGTAACACCACCCTGTGCCCCGACCACCGCTGTGCTGTGGTACGGCAGCGTTCTGCTCTCTGGGTGCTTGAGGGTTCCTGTGCGTGCAGGGCCTGGCTGCACATCTGCACACACAGCAGATCTTTCTGTTGCTCCCCCAACTCTGGTCTCCTGGACACTGCTGCACATCCACACTGCTCAGACACACCTGCATGGCCAAGCATGCGGCCAGAGCTATAGGGACTATGCAGTAACACCCAGTAGATCAGGGATGCTGGGACTGTGGGCACCCTGGCAAGACTTTACATCCACCTGGGTCAGGTCTTGCAATCAAAATAACAGTAATAATAACAATAACAACAACAACAACAATAATAAAAAGATTATGCCTGGGAAAACCTGGAATCTGAAGCCCCTATGAAATACTTTTTGCCAGCAGTTTCAGAATGAAGCTTTCTAGGCGTTAGAGCCCTCTGCAAGGCTGCTGTCAAGGCAAGGCAGGCTCGAGCTGGGTGCTGGCAGGGAGAGCAGGCACCTGCATGCCCCAGCGTGCAGAGTGCGTGCACGGCACCTGCGGCTTCAGAGAAAGAAGTTATTAAAAAAGTAATTGCTGAGAAACAGCAACAGACTTTCAATGTGCATCTTGTTTTGTTGCTGTTGTCAATATATCTGACATTGGAAGAGCTGCACTGAAATGCAGAGGTTTTCACAGTGAAAGAACATCTTCAGATAAAAGCCTGTATCCAGAATGTCAGTCCAACAGAAGCAGCAGCTCAGCAAAGAAAAATTCCACAGAACCACAGAATCGTAGGGGTCAGAAGGGACCTCTGGAGGTCATCTAGTCCACCCCCCTGCTAAAGCAGGTTCCCTACAGTAGGTAGCACAGGAATGTGTCCAGGTGGGCTTGAATATACCCAGAGGAGACTCCAGAGCCTCTCTGGGCAGCCTGTTCCAGTGCTCCATCACCCTCCCAGTAAAGAAGTTTTTCCTCACATTCATATGGAACTCCATGTGTTCCAGTTTGTGCCCATTGCCCCTTGTCCTGTCACTGGGCACCACCAAAAAGAGCCTGGCCCCATCCACTTGACTCCCACCCTTTAGATATTTATCAGCATTGATAAGATCCCCTCTCCATCTTCTCTCCTCTAGGCTGAGCAGTCCCAGGTCTCTCAGCCTTTCCTCATGAGGGAGATGCTCCAGGCCCCTCATCATCTTTGTGGCCCTCCGCTGGACCCTCCCCCGTAGTTCCCTGTCTTTCTGGAACAGGGGAGCCCAGAACAGGACACAGTGCAAGCAGCAGCGCCCTCTACACCATGGTTCTCTGTGGCAGGACGTCACTCTGTCTGAAGAGTGACAGTGACAAGTCTGCATGGATATAAGCATGATACATGGGTATAACGAAATGGAGAATGGCTATGATTCTACCACCTTTCCAACTTACCTGTTTTTCTTCTTATGTCTATTTTACCTTTTCTTTCAAATTCTTTCAAAAAGACAAATCAAACCCTGCTCTTTCACTAACTCCCTTGTCTGTAAGTTGCTGAACATCAAGACACAGGGGCCTGCATAGCCGGAGAGTGGAGCTGGGCCGATGGCTGGTTTGTGCTGCTGTGACAGACGCAGTAAACCACGGCAGCAACAATTGTCATTCCTGGTGGCATTCTGCTGACTTCAAACAGCATAAATCTGGTGAATGAGTTTTCTAACACTTCAATAACTTATATCAGCAATCATACCAGAAAGCGTTGGAGTTAGGAGTTCTAGCGTAAGCTGGCAGAAGAGTTAACTTATCTCTGGGTTGCAGCTGCCTAGTGGTCAGCACAAAGCGCACGGCAGGGCTGAACAGTACTACAGAAACCACCATGTTATTAAAAAGAGCATCTGCCATCAAGCAGTTGGAATATTATGTTTCCTCCAAATTGATTTTCTTAAGGCCTCGATTTAACTTTGCTCAAAGAAAAAGATGACAAATACAATCATATGGTTCGTTCGGAAAAAGCCATCAGCCCACTCTGGGTGCAGTTTCAGCAACCGAGAGCTTCCCCTCCAGCAGCTGACTGTAATTTGTGCCCATTTTCCAGCGCTCATGGGCACACAGACTTTGAAGCTCTGGCAGTGTACTTGCTCAGGTCATATTTTTTGCTGAAGCGAGAAGGGCATTTCTGAAATCATGTTGTTCTGCCCACCAAGCCCAACATCAAACAAGATTACACTTTCCCTTGTACAGTAAAAACCTATAGACGAGCTCATGGCCTACATTGGGCACGAAAAAAACATCCCTCCTCATTTTGCAGAGTTAGACCTATGTCACTCACTTTGAGGGGCTGTTTCTCAAGTGGTAAAGAAAAATCTTAAATGAAAACCTCAGAGCTTTTCTTTTTCCCCCAAAACCCTCATAAGGAAAAATGCTGTAGCTTTGTTTTTTCCCAAGAGCCTTTCAGCCTGCAAGTTTCCTGAAATGAAATCAGCTTTCTTTATTAAATCCTGCACATAACCGAGTCAAAACTCAAACACATGCCATGATAGCAGCAGCAGAAGGGCTCCTCGTAAAGGACCCATGGCCTCTCCGGCAGCTCAGCGCTGGGGAAGTGCCCCTGGGCTGCAGGAACGTGCAGGACACAACAGGCTCCAGACGTACTCCAGGCAAAAAGCTCTGGAAAGGGGACCCTCTGTGACAGCCACCCGCCTGCTGCCAACGTTTGCAGCCAACAAGGGCCACCGTGCCAGGAATGAGGTGAGCCCCATGGCCTTTGCTCGCCATCAGCCCATCATCTACCCAGAAGAGAGGATATGAAGACAGAGCTGCTCTCTGTTTACCCTGATAAGGAGCCCATGCGTACTGCTCCCAGCTGCTTCAGGAGCAGAGGCAGCGACAGGAACGAGGTTGTGACTAACACAGGGCAGCTGGACGAAGCTGAGGGAACACACATCAGAGCTGGGGCAGGAGAGAGAAGGCAAGGTGCCCTGGCAAGTGCTAATTGTGTAGAACAGGTGCTGGGGAGTGCACAGAGCCAGGTACGCTCACAGCCTTTGCCTGAAAAGAGGATGGATGCATTACTCCTTTGAACATTTAGGAAACCAAATGGGACTCAGGGAAAAAAAAAAGCCTTAGGGCTTAACACAGCCATATATAATTATGCATTTCTGATCAGCCAAGGATGTCTCTTTCGAGGATACTTATTTCCAGAGCTAGAGTCAGAGCGCAAGCTGCACAGAGGGTGAGGAGAAATGACACTGCATGGAGGAGCTGCCACTGTTATTAGGGCATAGCACATCTTGCCTCAGTGCATAATCAGTGCCTGAACTTCAGAAAGGCACTCAAGGCAATTAACTGTTCGTTTGCTTCAATTACCACAGAAGCTTTCAGGCCAAAAGGGCACTGCAGCAAATGTAAACAACAACTTGCTTCTTCAAAGCAAAGGTGATGTGAGTTCCATTTAAGAAAGAGGAGAGAAGAGAGCTGGGGAATAAACATTCCATTTTGAAATGTTATATGAGGGCTGCTCAAAAGCAATGCCTCCCATTTTATTATGCTGGCCCATGACATCAGAGGCAGATGTCAGTGGTATGGCAGCAGAGATTGAACCTTTCCACCAGTATCCTGTTCCATGTTGTTGCCGTGCAACAGATGGCAGCAGAGAGGCACTCTGACACAATGGTGTCCGACATGGAAGTGCAGATGAAGCAAAGGGGTGGAACTGAATTCCTCCAAGCAGAAAAAATGGCACCCACTGACATCCATCAATGTTTGCTGAATGTTTATGGAGACCAAACAGTGGCTGTGAGCACAGTGAGGCAGTGGTGGTGCGTCTCAGCAGTGGTGACAGCGGGGCACCTCTGCTGGTGCAGATGTTTACGAGCATGGCATGCAGGCTCTTGTTCATAGCTGGCAAAAATGCACAGCTAATGGCAGTGACTGTTTTGAAAAAGAGTGTTTTGTAGCTGAGAAGTTGCTCTATCCAATAGTGTTATTGCGCTCCTTGTATCTGTTGCAGTTTCCAAGGAAATAAATGGGAGGCATTTCTTTCAGAGCAACCTACGTATATACACGGTTCCTTTGTTTTTAAGAGGCACTAGGGAGAGCAACTTTAATGACTATACGAGATGCATATGAAACTTCTATCAATTCCTTAGCATTTCAGATATGTTAAGAGATGGCACATTGGTAAAGATTTCACATCATCATGGCGAAAGAGACCTGGAGTACGAACTGTGAAGAGTGAGGGAGTTGGCAGCACTTGAAAAGGAGACTTCAGCAGCACAAAAAAACCCATACTTAACTATATTATCAGGTGAAAACTCACCACCTTTTTCAAATTTCAGGTCTTGGAAAAATCATGAAGTAGAAATCTGGACCTGTGATTCAAGTCTTCTGATCTGACTTTCCTGTGATTTCTAAGGCAGCTCTTAGTAGTAGTTCATGGACTGCAAGAATCTGCAAGTCATGGCCTTACAGCAAGGTAAGGGCTGTTCTGTGCTAGGGAGCAACTCCTCGTGATAGACTTGGCATTACAGGAATAGCTCAGCAAGAGAGCTAAGATACATCTCAAAACTCGTGCACTTCAGGAGAAGACCCCAAGCCCTCTCCAAACCTGATTCCTCTGACAGTAAAACTCCCATCCTGAAACATGACCTAATATATCTCAGGTAGAAGATACAACAAAACTGACAATAACTTCATGAGACCATCTGGCACTGCTCTTTTTTAACCCATCCTTTAACATACATTTCCGCTGCTCCATCACTGGGTATTCTATAGCATAAAAATGTTCCTAGAATTAAATGCACATCATCCTTTTTTTTTTCTTTACACATCCAAGAGTGGACTGTACTTATTTCCAACTGAAAAAGCAGACCTGAGTACCTGTAATCCTAATCCAATCAACCACGTACAGGACACAGCTACAGCTGGAGCTTCCTAGTTGAGCCTGACCTAGAAAGCTGGAAGCAGAAAAGCTACAAATATTGATGAGAACCTGAAATTGACACCTTCAGTGCTCATGTAAAGCATCCTGATTTGACAGCGGTGCTCTTGAAGAAAAAGGGCATTTTGTTGTTCTTGTTTGTGAGGAGGCAGAGGCACAGAAAGTGGAGAGCTTTGTGGGCGTTGTTGAGAGCTTTGTGGATGTTGTGTTTTCCTGGACTCGCTGCTGAGGTGTGGGTAAGGCTCAGGGCTGCATCAGTGCTGTCCTGGTGCAGCCATGCACGGCACTGCTGGGCAAGGAAAGACGCAGGACTCAGCACACTTCTGCAGGCAGACAGGGCTCTGCATCTCTGTCCCCATCCCCACAGGCAAAGGGGCACAGAGGAGCATCAGGCCTTGCAGTTACGTCTGGGTTCTTGTGTAACCAAACATATCTGCAGGGAAGGAAGCGTTATTATGGCTAAAGCCTAAAACAGACTCAACACTGGATCCTATTTCCTATTGGCAATAGTGTAGTCTCAGGCCTTCGCTGCTGGTTTGCCTTTCCTTGAAGCGTATCCGTTTCCTGTTTGCAGAGGTAGCCAAACCCTAAACACTCCTCAACACCCATGACACGGGGATGCACACGCTCATGTGGGGGATGCGGTGCGGGCTCTTTTCAGAGAAACCACACGGATAGCACAGGGGCAGGGGGTGGCCCTGTGCTGCGACCGGTGTTTTATACGTGCCCACTCAACGAGTGCCTTCCAGGAAGGCCCTGTGGAAGATTTTGTAATAGTTATTGACTGTGTTCTTCAAGCACCGATAGTACAAAAAGGCAAATAAAACCTGGCAGGTGGATGGGGGTCTGCCAGACAGATAACTATTGGTATTTTCACAGGAGAGCAAAACTCCACAGGCAAAAAACGGTCTCAGACATATCAATACGTTTGTTTTGGAAAAAGATTGCTCTTTCTCTGTCTTGCGAATAATTTCAGAATGAAATTTTTTTTTTTAAATGTGTTTTACAGAAAAGTTACAAACTTCAGGAGAAAAATTGTGTCATGAAAGTCACGATAACGAAATCTACTGAAAATGCCACAGACACAGAGCTACCCCCAGCAAGGTTATCAGCCCGTCCTGCCATGTTGGTGTGTCCTGCTCACGCTGTGTCATCCAGACCCGGGGCAGCACCTTCCCATCTGTACTCACTGGCTCATCCCTCCTACAGCTAAATCAAAACATGACGACTGATGACTGAGTAAATCCAGCCACCCTCCCTGCTCTTTGTGTACATTACCTAACGCACCCTTCAGACAGCTCCAGCAACTCGCTGCTAGCAGTAAAATCGAGGCAGAGCACTTCAGCACTCACCATCCAGCCACATCCCTGGCCAGCACCTCTCTCCACGCATAAAACTGCACCTACAGACACCACCACCACCTCTGTGCATCTGCACACCATGGACACGCAAAGCTTGTTTGTTGTGATAACATGCATGCACATACACACGTCTGTGCTGGCAAATACGAGCTCCTTCCAGACCCACTGTGATGAGAGTTGATACAAGTTTTTCATTGCCCTATCTCTACCACGGGGCTCCAGCTGCAGAATCAATTCCTTTTCCCTCAGTTAGATACAATGAGTTAGCTCAGTCTTGTCTGGAAAATGTGCTGCTTCTGCTTCTTAGGTAGCTGTCCAAGATTTCAGACAGACACCCACGGAGGAAGGATTTTCTTTCTCAGCTCCTGAGTGCTTTGGGCACCATGTAATGGATTGGAGAGCCAGCATCTACCATACCACAGCCTCATCATCCAGGAGCTATGTGGCAACCCTTGTCCTGAATTCCAGACTCTGCTGCAAAGACCATTTCTAAGCTTAATACACAAATAAGGAAACCTCCTGGGTTAAGCTCCTCAGAGGAGACAGGATGAGGAAGGCTCGTTTTCCAAGCCCAGCTACATCCAGCACAGGCAAGCAACTAAATTGTTGAGATTGGGGTAATTCTGGGTATGCACAGACCCATAACTCTGGTTACCAGAGGAACACTACAGCAAAGCATTAAAGGACCCCCAGTTTTTAAAACAAAACCCATCATCCTCACAGGCGGTACCTGAGCACCTTTGCAAACTTGGCTGCGTTTTTGGAGGATTTGAACCAAGCTGGAACACGAGGCTCTCTTCTGCAGCTGCTGTGTTACTCACCCATTGTACTTCATGAATGTGCGGGAAACAATTATGCTGATAAATTTAACATTATCTCAATTATCAAAAGTGTATAATGATTTGTTTCCATATACAAACCTGTTTGAATCAAAGCAGATTTTTTTTTTAAAATTAGACTTTATAGGATCGGTTAGGGAGTGGTAGAAGCATTAAGTCTGCACTCCCAAGTTATTTGTTTTCCTTTCTGAGTACTTATTTTGGAAAAATTCAACAATGAGCTTCTATATTACCCTCCCAGATGAATTACAGCTCGTCACAGTCACCCGACTGCTTAATTTCTTGTAATATCTGAGAGGAAATTACATTCTTTATCTTTGACAATATGATTAAAAAAGCAGATCGTAGCCCGTAAAAACAGTTCTATGCTCATCTTTTAATCACAGTGTTCCTGGGACAACTACTCAGATCGCTCACTGGCACGTTCTTCTAGCTTCATTCTAAGCACAGGTTGTTATTTATATAAATGATGTTTTTTTATAGTTTGAAAAGGAAGACACAGAAACCTTTCGTGCAGAGCAGTGAAACAACTGAAAGAGGCAATGCAATAACTATCGTAACACACCTTTAAGCGCTGGGGACACTATTAAAAGAATTACAGAATGCTCAACGACCTACTGTCCAAACAGGCTGCTATTTAATGGGAAGCAGTCTTCATGGATGCTCGGCGGAAATCTATGCTGCCTCTTCACTGTGAAAGAGAAGATCTATTGTGGCCAACTTGGAGCAGTTCTGTGGGTTTTTAATTTCTCATGTTTCCATTACAGGCTGAGCTTTTTCCTTGTACTTCATGAGACAGACTTATTTTGCAGAAGACATTTCCTGATGACTTCTTGTCTTACCCTGAAGGACTTTATTTTAAACATAATACAGAATTAAGGCTCAAGTGCTCATCAAGGATGGGCATCAACCCTTGCAATTCATTCCTGAAGCCTTTTCAAGCGAGTGTGTTTGTCTGCATAAGTAGGCAGTATAATCATTAACAACAATAACGGCATGCTAAGCGAGATGATATGCTATAAAGAACAAGAAAGAAACCCGCATGGTTACATGGGTACCTTTTCATCAAGCTGCTTTTACAGGAGATGAGTGGTTGAGTTCAAGCACTTTTCCTACATTGTTATAAAGCAGTCTGCTCAGTTGGTTGGCTCTGCTAACATCATAGCCACAACACAGATGAATTATTTACTCATTACTATGCTGTCTGCTGTGAATGTTCAGTTGCTTTTTCATTTCTTTTTCCCCTCATCTCATTATTTCCAAACAAAGATGACAAGTTTCATTTTACCTCCACATCAGCCATCAGAAAAAGCACAGAGCATATCTCAGGGAACACACACGTATGCTTAGGGAAGTATTACTGAGATTATTAAAGCAATGAGGCATTAGGGCTTTTTTTTTTTCTTTTTTTGAAATATTACAAGTGTACTACTACAGACAGTGCTTGAAGAAGTGAACAACACAGAGCTCCACGTCTTCCATGAGGTATGCTATTGAATGCTTAGCCAGAGCACGTGGATCTATTTCATTTTGTACCATGCCCACAGCAGGAAGGTTGGAACTAGATTATCTTTAAGTCCCTTCCAGCCCAAGCCATTCTATGATCATGTGGCTCTTCAGAGCCACAGCTTGTGCAGTAGGTGTTTGGAGAGCTAACCTGCATATTCATTTGGACTAGATATAAGGCACCAGGCAACCCAGAGTCAGTATCTTTCTGGGAACCCCTCTTTTATTTTTAGTCCCTGGGCCAATGCTTTTCTCATGCAACTGGGAAGCTCCTATCAATTTCCCTGGTGTGGTGTAAAACCATAACTGTGACGGCAACCTTACTCACCCAGTACGTGCTGGGACTACAGGAGCTGAAAATCAATTTATCAGAACCTAGCCCTTCTATATGAAGCCAAATAAAAACCAGCCTATGAAACATGAGACCCAAGAGAGATAAGAACCAGTTTCTTGTTCACCAATTAAAACCAAACAAATGAAACCAGTGAGCTATTTGCCATGATCTGAATCTCCTTACCTGCAGATAGCCTTGAGCCAAAGGAGAAGGTATGGGAAGAAAATGTTCCAAGACAAAGAAAAAATAAAAGTGAAAGGGAATGGGGAAATCATACAGTTTTGAATGTTAGTAATTGAGGAAAGCTGCATAAGCACATAAGATAACTAGGTCTCGCTCCACTATAATGATAAAGTTTACTCATTTCCAGAGGTGCAAGTAAGGTGTTGGGCTTTTTTTTTTTTTTTTCCGACACTTCAGGGATATACACGGAGGTAAAGAGGAACTGGACTGTGCCGATGTGCAGTATGAGAAGAAATAAAAGCAGTGTGTTAAGAAAACTGCTCTGACACAATGGAAGAAGGAACAGCTCTCATAATTACATGGCCGCAGTTTGGCCACCTCCTCTATAGAGACTTGCATCAAAAATAGTTATTCACAGGGCATTTCACTCTCATTCATTCTTTTCCTCCTGTTATGTTACTGTTTTCCCTAGCTGATTTACATCTCTGCTTAGAACAAGCATTCTTCCCCATGATAAGAACACAAAAACAAGGAAGAGAAGAGTAATGTAATATGACTCCCAATCGTGGCCAGTCTCAGACATCTGTTTTTCCCTCAGGCATTGATTACACCACATTACAGGACACTGTGCCACCTTCTGTAAAGCTATTTATATCTGTCTTGTATATCCTATTCCATTACTTCTTTCTTGGCTGGTTATTATTAGGAGGATCTCTTCCAGGCTGCTACCATTAGGACATGTTATCTCACCTTTTCTTTTTTTAATTTCATACACTTAATTCTTTTTCACGCCTCTACTCCTTAATTTAAAGAGTCAGAGTCGACACTGCTTCCTTTCTAAAACAGCACATCCTTTATTTAAAGGTTGGCATGAGTCACAGATGGTCTTTTGTCTTCACCCAGCAGCACCCCTCCCATAGAGGCCATGCGACTGCCCTCCAACCCTGACCAAAGCTCTGCTCAAACAGATGCAATGAACTCTGGCTCCCCACAGAGAGCACACGCATTACTTAATCCACATAAACAGCCAACAAATTATTTAGGCTGACATTACCAAACTCTTGCTGCTATGACAATCTACAAAAAAGGAAAAACCCCGCAAACAATGAACCTTCCTCAGAACTGCTTCAAAACTGGTCCTGTTCTACGAACTTCTGCCATCTTAACGAAGAAAGCTAGGAAAAAATGACAGACTCATACTACTTCTACCACCCACAAACAAAACTTGGAAACCCATTTGTAAGCACACATTTTCCATTTCTCCTTCATCTGGAAGTGTAAAGAATGATTTTACTGATGGATAAGATTAGCCTCTGTCCAGGGACAAAACTAGATGCCTCACCACCAACAGCCCACCTAGCATAATGAGCAGTCTCCATGCCACTAGTTGTCACAGATGCACAGCTGTGCTTTGGGAAAGACTAACAGAGCACCTCCTAAACAAGGACATTTTAAGAGCAACCTGTGCTCTCCATGGCTCCCAGTGGTGTGTATAGCATTGCTTTGTGAGAAAAAAAGATGGAAAATGCGGTTAGAGAAAAAATACAACCAAGATGAGATAAGGCAGAGATACAACAAGGCGTGAGCCTGTGCTTCCTATGCTGCAGACCACATGACCACACTCATGGATGGGATAATCTGGAAGAAGCCTCCCATACTGTAAGAAATGGTGTCAACAATTCAACAACAGGATATCGTGATTCCCCTGAATGCTGTCTAGTATGGCATTTCTGAGTGAGAGCAAAGCTGCTGCTCACATCCATATGATGCACTTCAATTGCATTTCAACTTCTACACATTTCATTTACACCACTGTAAAGTCTGGGTTGAGCTCATGCCTTCCCCAAGAATTACTATGACAGAAACCATGGCTTCTTGCTCCAACCAGCCAAAAACAGTTCAGGGGCATAGGTATAATAATAGGTATTCTTCCCTTTACCTTGAGGTTTCCAGACATAGGGATGAGGTCTAAGAAAGAATGCACCCCTGAGTATTTACCTGCATTCAGATAAACATGCAAGAGAAAGGGAACAAAGATGCAGGGAAACACAAGAAGGATGTTGGAAAGAAAAAGGTAGGTGATAGGGTCAAAGTTAAGGAAACAAAATAAACTCAGCTGGACAATTTGACTCTCTGTTGGAATAATCTGCTTTTACTGCAAGCAGTCAATCACTGACTCCAGGGTTTCTTTGGAGGAACAGGGCAGGAGTACCAGCTACAGCTGATGAATCATGCAGGAGTCTGTCCCAAGGCTGAATTACGCAAAGGGTATGCAGGAACAGAGAACTGAGGCAGTAAAAGGGCTGGAAGAGACTGATGAAAGTCCTGAGTGAGTCAGTGGCACAGCCCACATTTCCCTTGCCTGCTCTCTGTAAGCAAGACTGCTACTGTAGGCAACATACAAGCATACTTAAGTTTTTTTCTGGAAAGGACAGCTCTGAGAACAGACAGTAAGTGTAACTGCTTTCCAGCAACTAATTCATTCATTGCCAATTGCCTTATCTTTTTTAATCAACAGTTCCAAAGCGAAGGAAGATTGCAAGACGAGTAACACAGCCCTTCCCTACCAGTCAGGGACTGCTGCGAGATGGCACTCAGCAGCAGCAGCAGCACAGGGTAATTTGGCTGCACAGGCAACAGCTACACTGCAGGCGGTTCAACCTGCAGAGCCCAGACAGCAGTCACAGACCCTGCAGCGGGGATGCCAAGAGCCCTTCCCTGCGTGTCCCATAGGAGATATCAATGGCAGCTCCCATGCTTGTGCTGGCCTGAATATGAGGAGCAGGGTTTGCCTGTAAGGGCAGCATTCACAGCATGAGCAGCCACCCAGTGCTCTTACCGAGGTGATGGGCCAGATCCATGGCCTCGGGTGACCAGCTGCTCCATGTCAAGGCACATTACAGTGCAGCTATGACTAGCAAGTGCAGACGCACACACATTTGTAGCCATGCAAGCAAGAGGTGATGTGTTTTTGCTTACCCATGTACGTGGAAAAGAGGAGCTCTCTTCCAAACACTGAAATCTCCTAGGGATAACTTTTCATGAATAAACAACCTGCCTGTCTCTGAGAGGGATTTTATAAAGAACAGAGATTACAATGGGTTTAATCACGATTAAACACTGATCTGGCTCAATCTACTCAAACGCAGACAAAAGATAAATAAAAAACCTCCAGCAGATGCATTTCATACTGGAAATTCTGGAACCTCAATTGACGTCATACTTTTTATGTTCAGATAATATCTGGAGGAAACAGTACACTGGATCAAGAAAACAAAAGCAAATTTCTAGTTAAAATTCTCTGTGCGCTGTGTAGAAAGGCAAACACTATAGCAGGGAATGCACAGGGCAGCTCAGCATTTTGTAAATCCATTTTTCACAGGAGGTGAAATTTCACTGTTAGTGTGATGCAACTGGAAAGAAAGAAGCACTCCCTTCTGTTCTGACCTCTTGGGTCTCACCCTGTAGAAGTAGACAGCATTACTCACTGTGTTCAATACTTAAAGGCATTTCCCCTCAGACAAACCCACTTTTGACTGTTAGCAGGCAGCTAAACGTCCTCTTACTAAGTAATGCCACCTCCTCAGCGTCACCCCAGTTGTGGCTCACTGATTCCTCAGGCATGGTATGAAAATTCTGCATGACAGGAGGGCATTGCATCTAGCGAGCATCGCCCACGTACAGACACCAAGTCTTTCCTACCAGTGAGGGAACACAGGAAACAGACTCCCCATCACAGGAGACAATTCCAGACATCAGTACTGCTGAGGAAAAAGCCAAATAAATACCACAGATCCTAGCATTTACTTGCTTATAGTGCCACACTTTCCATTTTATTCAGTGGGATAAAGATGCTCTCTTCAAGGAAAGAGAAATAACTCTTCACATGAAGAAGAAAAACTGAGCCAGAGAAGCCTGATCAGTGTTTTCTCATTTTTTCATCCCAACTCTCCGTGTCCACACCAGCATTACTGCCCAATGGATGAACACGTAATGTTTGGCCAAGAGATGGAAGAGTTCTCTTCTGTACTAGGTCTAGTCTAGTGTCTAGTCAGCTAGAAGCTGCACACCTACAACTCCTGGTGCCTAAGTAATGTATCCCGCACTTCACAGCTACAGGACCTCTACTTCCCAACACCAGGTAACAGACTTCCAATCCCCTCTGATTTGTGACTTCCAAAGCTTCTCCAGTGAAGGTTAAAATCCCCATACAGAGACTGTAGGCTTACTGGTAATTAATTTCTTTCATTTCACTGACCCTTTGGACCTAGCTCACAAAACGTAAATCTACAATCACTGGCACAGACAGAATTTGACAGTGAAACCTATTATCCTGCGGCTTGAAAATCTGGCTATCAACTTCAAGAACATAATCCCTGAAAAAAAGTCAGTTCTCTCCCCAACCCCTACTGTGCATCACCCCACCCAGTGTAGCTCTAATGCCAGGGCAGATAAATCACTTCCCGCTTCAAGCGGAACAATTGTCACTCTGTAGACGACTTCCACACTTTTAAAAATTGCTGACCAGGCAGAATTAAACAATTTGCATTTCCTAGGTGGGAAATCAGAAAAGTGCTCGATCATTGGAGTAAAGTGGATGGTCCTTTTTCATCTTGAGTAACAGCACATACAGTTACTTGTTACAAAACAGGAAAATAATGGCTTACTGCTGCTTGCTCCCAAAGGAAGTTCACCTTATAAAATGCTATCGGTGGTTTACTAAACAGAAGTTGTTGTACAGATTATTTAACTTTCCACAGTAACTTAACTCTCAAGGAGAAATGAACTCAAGAACCAGAGTTAACACCTGGAGGGCTGTGGGAAGAAACTTTTGACAGAATACAAGAATATTTTTAGCTTTATCATTCTACCAAAATAGCAAGTTTCACAGTGATACAGCCAGATGCAAATGAACCACTTACAGGTGACTGAGACAGAAAATCGCAGCAAATGTCAAGGATAACACCCACACCCAAATTTAATTGCATGGAAATACTGATCCAAGGCTGGCTGTGGTTAATGGGAGCATCCCTATTAGTTTCAGTTTAGTCTCCAGCTCTACATGTGCTTAAATGCTGGTTTTACTGGAATAAATACTGCAGAGGTTTACTGCTCACCTCAAGTCTCCAGTGCAAGCCATAGGCACGGTCTGCTGGGATGGTCTAACCCAAACGAAAAGATGAAGTAAGTGTCCCCTGCAGTGGACACACAATATATGCAGAAGAAAAGAGGAGTCCACCTCAAAAGCACCATCACCACTTCCTTTTAAACATATAGGTTCAAGGAACAACAAACACAACTGAAATATCTCTGCTGAAATTAAGCAAAGGTGAACTAGTTTACCGCAGCAGAGAACGTGGCCCCAGATTTTTGTCAGTGGTGCCTTTACTCTTTTTGTGAAGAGAATACGCCAAGTATTGTGGCAAAACAAAAAAGTATTCTGAAGACAACTCTCCCTACACATCCTGTCGGCACCAAGCACCAACGACAGCAATCATTTTGGCATACTTGTTGCATTGGGATAAGTACAATGCATTTAAACACTAAAACAGAAATCCATGTGAAATGTCACCTGGCTAGGCAGTTCAATCTGCTAATTACCTAAACAGATTTATTTTTAAACTACAAAAACAGCATGTTCCTCATGAGAGTTATTTTCCCCTTCCCCAAATAAATGCAATTAACACTTGCCAAGTACTCTGGAGTTCTTCAGCTGCGGTTAAGGACTTCAACAAACTAGACTGGGTGAAGTACTCAAAAAGACCTTGGGGCAAGAGTGACCCAGAGCCATGCTCCTGGAAGAGGAAACAGAGCTCCTCACAGGATGGTATCCAAAGTGCCTGGGTATCCAAAACACTTCTCTCTGCAGCCCAGGTGGCCTCAAACCCCTGTGGGAATGAGGCTGTCATGGAGGCAAGCCACCACCTGGCACCCCACCACTTGTATTCACAACTGCCCTGGGCAAAAGGCAGTGGCCTTTCTGCAGCAGAGGAATCCGGCACGTCAGCAACACCATCCTGCGACAGCCAGGGTGAGCTGGGTTAGCAAGTGAACATGCTTGCCATGCCACATGGGTACCTGCTGGGACGGTCTGAGGGACTGCGGCCAAAACAAGCACAAACAGTCCCATCTTCCACCCAGAACCTTCTCCAAGTAAAGAAGACTCTTGTCTTCCGATGTGACCTGGTCATTTCATGGAGCTCACTGATTATTTTCCTGTTTAATTAATGGGGTGCTGAGGTACTTAGAAGTGCCAGCAGCACCCCAGAGATACAAACGCCTGGTGAGCAGCACCAAGGGTCAGACGAGCTGGTTCGGAGCCAGGATCTATAATTAAACCCTATCAATCACCCCTTCTGTCTTGGCAACCCATGATGTAAACGCAACAGATTGTAGTAGACTTTTGGCCAGATTTGCCTTGACAAACATCAGGATTTTGAATATTTAACAAGCTGTGTCTTGGCATAACACAAAGCTTCTGATGGTGGGATCATCTGCAGCGGCCAAGGTGGAAAAAAACATGTAAAAATAATAAACCATATAAGACTATATATAATGGAAAAAACATCACTGATCACTGTAGCCAAGGAAATATGATAGACTAGAAAGTGTTGTACAATAATTTTAGGTTATTATGGCCATAGCTAACTTACAGAAATCTTCCTTTGAAGAAAGAAACCAACAGAAAAATCAATCTTGTAATGAATACTAAAATATAATTTAATAATATTTTGTATTCTTGCAATATAATGCAGATAAATGATTTACAAATACAAAACTCAGCATGTGTTCTCAAGCCTCAGTCTGCAAGTAGACAGGACAAGGAATTTTGTTCTAGCCTACTTTTTCGCCTCCTGTACTTAACAAATAAAGACAGCTAGTTCCTTTGAACTTACATAATTCCATACTGTTGTTTTCCAGAGGGCTAAATCGGCCTTTTAAATTCTTTAAGCTTGGCATTGTATGAAAGTAGATATCAAATATTCAGAGAGCTCAGTTTAGAAAGATCATTTTTCTGATGCTGAGCTTTTCTGAAGAGCTTCCTGCAAAGCTACAAACAATGGCAAAAACAGCAATTCCCACCAGGCTGAAGTCACTTTTTTTGGCTAAGCCTTGTTTTTGGAGGCCTTGGGCCAAGGGGAGGTGTACGCCTGACAAAAAGGTGAGAAATTTACTGGGTGTGAGATGCCAGAGAAGCTGACTACTGCAAACAACTGCAGTTTGGTAATATTAACCTGTTTTGCAAAAGGAGCGGTTGTGAACTTTCCAAGACTAGTATAAAATCAGAAAATGCCAAAAGCAGTCAACTTGGACAAAGTGTCTCCCCCTTGACTCCAGGTACTATGCAGCTAGAAGGAGGCCCTGTTTTATGCCGCATGATTTTCCACTGAGTTAAGAAGCTCTACTAACACAGAGAGCTTTAAGAGCTCCAACCTATTATTACTGTTGTATCAGATATGTTTTTAAATACCTTTTCCAGTGCTTCTCTATCAACCAGCTCCTGCACGGCCAAAAGCTTGATACTGTAAGAAAAAAAACAAGAGAAAAAGAGTGAATCACTCCACTGTAAGCATTACAGAAACACAAGTAACAGCAGAACTGCAGTTCTCCATTTATTTCTCACTTCAAAGAAGTTTATAGAAGTATAGATAAAAAAGCACTCAGGATATAATAAACTAAGGCCAGTGTTACTACGTTTGCTTAGATTTAGCTCTCCCAAAGTGATTTTCTGGTTTCTGCCTTACCAGCATATCTGAATCCACCTTACAGAGAAACTGCATTAATCATTCCATTTTTAATACCCTAAGTTAACATTGAATGATCATCTGAACAACACACACAGGGAAAGAATATAAACATTTCTGTCATTTTTAGTCAGCCCTGTTCTTCCCTATCAACAAGTTTCCATGAGTCTCACAATAGCCATTCCCAGGAATTTACAGTATTACAAATGATAATTTGTAATACTTACTACAGATTCTTACAAATAGTTATTACAAATTACAGGGGTCTGGGACCACCAATACAGGAAAGACGTGGAACTGTTGGAGAGGGTTCAGAGGAGGGCCACAAAGATGCTCAGAGGGCTGGAGCACCTCCCCTATGAGGACAGTCTGAGAGAGTTAGGACTCTTCAGCCTGGAGAAGAGAAGGCTGCGGGGGGACCTGATAGCAGCCTTCCAGTATTTAAAAGGAGATTATAAACAGGAGGGGAACCAACTTTTCAAAAGGGCAGACAGTGATAGGACAAGGGGGAATGATTTTAAGCTGAAAGACGGAAGGTTTAGATTAGACATCGGGGGGAAGTTCTTTACTGAGAGAGTGGTGAGGTGCTGGCACAGGTTGCCCAGAGAGGTTGTGGATGCCCTGACCCTGGATGTGTTCAAGACCAGGTTCGATGGGGTCCTGAGCAACCTGATCTAGTACCTAATCTGGAGGTTGGTGGCCCTGCCTGTGGCAGGGTGGTTGGAACCTGATGATCCTTGGGGTCCCTTCCTACCTGAGCCATTCTATGATTCTCTGATATGTAGTAACTAAGACAACCCAGACCAAGAAATTTGAGGGAGATAGGAGGGAAACATGCATAACTGTTTGAAAGTGGGGCGAATAGAGACTAATCAATAATCATTATTCTTATAAGGCCACTTGTTAAGCAAAACCAAACTTCCTCACCTACTGAATCTTTTCTAAGCTTACCTCTAGAGGCTAAAACCTGCTCACTGAATTTCACTCATTTCAACAAGTTATCCCAGTAGGTTTTTGCTCTAAGACAGGTAACTCAGGTAAAATCACTGCTAAACCACAATACACAAAAGAGCCTTGTACCACATCTACACTTTCATGATCAGTTTAATGAGTAATTATAAATTACCCATTCTTCTTCAACTTCAGTTGCTTGCATGTGTCTCCATTTAGTTCAAAAACCTCATCTTGCCCAGATTAAGGAATTACAGGAAAAGACTTCACTGCACACACACCAAACTGAAGGGCCCCCACGATGGATAGGAACCTGAAAACAGATGAAACTCTAGAGGTGTTGAGACCACTACCAATTACATTTAACTAAAATCAAGAGCACATCAGAGGGAGGACCCAGTGTCAATCCTCCACTCTTTTCCAGCCATTGTAGACTTTTAAATCCATTCCATGCTGAACTCAATCTTCAGTCTTTTCCAGTACAAAACAACACTGATTTTTCCACAGATGGAGCCCAACAGATTTAGGTAATTTAGGTAATGACCTCCCTCACACAGCCTTAAAAACAGTTGCTCAGTAATATAACCCACGTAGTCCCAAGAATAACTTCCTTTACTCAGGGATACACAAACCTTTGTGTTGCAGTGGAAGAGTCAAACGATGCATATAAATATTGTTTAAATTACTCTCACGACTCAGAAAAGAGCCAGCACAGTAAAAAGCTCATATTCAATACTGTATGCATAGCAGTCTGCCAAAGGATATAATCTGCCATGTAGTACTACAAGAAGTTTTATTAGCCTTTCTGAGCCTCAGAGCAATGCTGCATAATTCTGGAACATCCACCGATGTCCTATACATTAATTATGTATGCCCATCCTGTAACAGCAGCCAGCAAAACTTTAGTCATGTCCTTCCATTGTACTGCTATGCTTTCCATTACAAATATTCACAGCCTAAACCCCTAAACACAAATGTCCTTTCACTTTAATGTACTTTTAGTTTTCAAATGTCTTCAAAAGCATCATAAAAAACCTACATCCAGTGAATTCTATTCTATGAATTATAAAACAGCCCCAGACCGTCAATTTCCAGCCTGTAGAGCCTATTATTACTAAGATTGAGAGGAGTGGAGATGGTTCAGAGAACAGGGATAATCAGGAAGAAAAGGTATTCCAATGAATTACAGGAGCTAAGAGGGACCTTCATTTAAAAATACTGTAAGATTGCGTGCTATCCTGAACTTTGGAAGGAACCTAGGTTGATACATCATGGATATCACAGTCCTCAAAATAACGTAGGCAGTAGTGATATGGCCACAACCAAGGCCTGTCTCTGAATTTAGGGCTCACCTCTTAGCTTTGGGTGCCCAGCCTCTGGTGCAGTACATTTTGGAGAAGCACAGGAAAGGAGAGAGGGAGGTAGTCTAGCGTGCACATGGAGAAATTCACTGTGCTGACAGCCAGTGGGCGTTCTACAAAGAATGTTTCAAGTCCGTGTGTACACAGCGAAAGCTAGCAATTTGCCATTCCCTTTCAAAAGCTGTACAACAGCTTTTTAATTATGCAAATTACTTTTCATTATCCTTTTGAAGGCAGTAGTTGCCTGAGACTTTGAACACTCGATCATCAAAAGGGAAAATTTATCAATTGAGGTTGCTGATGCTCCTAACAATTTACCGATCTATTTCACAACCATCAGTTGTGGATTAGCTGACACTCAACAGCTGCAGAAGAAAGATGAAGTAGACAGCTGAAATGCAAGTACCATTTTCATTAGAGATCGACATGTTTTTGCACAGACCTGCTCTCGTTCCCATTTACAGTAGAAAAGTCCCAAAAGAATTCCTTAAGCCGGTTATGTTTTTATTTAAAACAATTTACACTGAGTTACAGAAAAACAAGCAATAAAAGAAGTATGGAATCTTTTCACTTTATCTCATCATATTTACAAGGATGCTGTACTCTTGCTTGGAGGTGAAGAGTCCCACTCAAAACATCCATGTCCTGCAGAGATACTGCATATGCAGCAAATGTGAATTCAGTGCTGTTAGAAGATTTGCCACAACAGTTTTTGTGGCTCATGTGTTTGACTAAGAAAAAGACCTCTTTGGCGAAGAAAAAGACTTTCCTCTACTGTTCTAAACTTGCAGAGATCAACGTTTTCCCAGTATTTTACTAAAGCTCCCTGTTGTTTTCCACTCAGGCGACCATCTTCATACACCCTTCATACACGAGGATTCTTTCCTTGGAGCACTGTTACTGACACACTGCCTGGAAAATTGCTCTTGGTAGCCAGTTATTTACTGCCACCGCTTATGGCGACTCCAGTAAGTATTTCTGTGTGCTGCTTTCCGCAAGGTCAGCTCAGAAATACAGCTTTTTTGAAAGATGCTGCATTGGGGGTTTCAAGCTTTCAGAAAAAATAAATCAGGCTGTTTATTTAGGCACTCCATCAGTAATCCTACAAATACTGAAAGCAGCACATGCCCACATATGCTGTTCATAGCTTAGGTGTTTGCTGAGGATTTCAGAGCAGAAGGGAACATAGCTACTTGGCAACTAGGGGACAGCTCTGATAAAGCAGAAATGCAAAGACAGTTAATAAAAGATGATGCTGAAGCCTGAGCCCTTGCTGTCTGTGCAATACTGCGTTTACGTGCTCTTTTTACATACGCTGTGGTCTTTTCTTTCATCCTCATCTGCAGTATGTGAACACTAACTCAGGAAAAAAAACAGAGAAAAATGAGTTCTCTAAGGAAACCTTTTGGTTACCAGAGCACCTGCTCTAATCCACCAGCTTTCCAGTACACTAGCAACAGATCTACGCTGCAAGTAACTATACTGAAGCAATGAAAGCGGCCTTGGCTGTATCTGAAACTATATTAAAAACACTTACTGACTCAAATATTCTCCGTGATCTATGTAAACAAAGCTATTGAAAGTTAATATCCTTACATCCTGACCATACTCAAGATCCTTGACAGCATGCAGTGATCGGGATGAAGAACTCTCCTACAGCAATAAAAACATGCAAACATGATGTGCTGTCACAGAAACACGTGATTGTTTTCCATTTTTGGCTGTGGGTGATGCATGGCATTCCGTCTCTAAGGGAATTCCTTCACGTTTCCAGAAGATTAGTCATGGTGCTGAGCCTATAGCTACAGAACATTTCTGCCCCTCCGGGCAGCGTTGCAATTCTTTCCTGAAAGTATTCTACTTATAAAGAAGTAGCACTGGGTTCCTGTGTCTGATCCCATCTACCCCTCCCTCTGCAGCAATAATTAAAGCCCTCTCAGCAACCTTCTGCACTACCACAAACTCGCTGATAAGTTCCTTGCTGGTTGGGGCATTTCTGCTCACCATGAGCCATCACCACGTGTTTGCACTGCACTGCACTTCCCTGCTTGAGTTCCCACTGCCTACAAGCCCCACTTGCTCTTGCAAAAGGGGCTGTCAGGGCCTTCCTAAGAGCTACCTGTGGCCCTTTGCCTCTGCCAGCCGCATCCTGCTTGTGGGTCCAACACAGCACACGGTGCAGGGCGAGCAGTGATCCTCTGCAGGCTTTCTGCTTTTAACAGCAGCCTGCTCCTCGAGCTGGGTTTCTCATCTGTCAGCAGGGCTAACCAAGAACCAATCTCAGTTCGCTTTGCAAGCTTATAAATCTTTGCTCAGGGCTTGAGGTTTTCCCAAAACCTCACGCTTCATATTAGTCCGTAAGCCTGACTAAAGGTAACAACATCAAGGAAAGCTATTTGACTTCTCTTAGTTTCCTGGCCCCTTCCTCAGCGTACAGCTGCACCAAATCTCACTTCAGCTAGAATCACAGATGTTATTATAAACAGCCTATGTAAAAACCACTCATCCACAAACAATTATTTTAAGCATTATCAAATCACTTCGTTTTCCCTTCGTTCTTAAGATAACCACATAACTTTATAACCACATCTTGGCCTGTGGTGAAGATTTATGGGTGATTTACCCCAGAACAGATCCTTTCTAAGCATCCCGAACTCACAACTGAAGTTGTAGATGACAGCCTCACGTTGGGGTTAACGCAAATGAGTAGGACAGGACCCCCGGCAGTGCAATGCTAACTAAGGACTGTGATTAACTGGTTTTTTATTGTTTTAAATGCAGGCAGAAGCTGAGGAACCAAGTGGATGCTTCTTTGGTAAGTACACAGAGGGTGGAGAAAGGCAGCAGCCAACAAATGACACAGAGGGGAAAACCAAGACCCTGTTTCTCAAGCCAATGCTTTGGGCAGCCACAGACTCCCAGCAGCAGCAAGGCCGATGTCCAGCACTACGAGGTGCTGAGGGGCACGCTGCTGAGCACCAGCTCCAGCTCTGACCCCAGGCACAGCTCACGCTGACCACACCGACCCAGCAGGAGATGAGCTCAGCATGGTGCCTGCAGCTGTGGGGAGGGAGAAACCACAGTAATGCACACATCGTGAAGAACCCTCTCACATTTTTGCTGGTGTGTCTGATTTGCAAACTTCTCTTTTCACTCACAAGTTCTAAATTAAAAAGAAAATCAACGACAACAACAAAAGCAGACAGAAAAAAACCCCACACTTAATGACTTTCGTCCTCATAAATTTTCTCTATCTACACGTATGAAGTCTGACAGGGAAATAAAACGAGTTTCTCCTTCTCCACTAAAAGCATCTGCATCTTCTCAATCACTCCTTAGATGGAGGGAAAAATCCTGCCTGCTGCCACGTCAAAGGGCTGCTGGAAGCCACCGGAGAGCTCGCGGAGTACGCTGACAGCCTTGGATGGAGGCACCACGCCGTGCTGCAAGGAGACATGCTGCCAGGCAATGACACAACAGAATGCCTTGGAAGGGCCTCAGGAAAAAAATACAGTAAGCAGAAATCAGGATAAAACCTGGGAGCCACATTTTCTTTTATATACATAAATATATGTATATTTATACACACACACACACACGAACATATCTATTTAGAGGAGCTCTGCTGCACTTTCTTGTTTTGGATGAAAGCAGCTGTTCCTCGACGTCTAGTCACCATTGATTTGCCTGCATAAAGGTTTAAAAACAAAAAGCACATCAAGGCTCCGCAGCTGGGAACAGAATCAGGAGTAAATGGAAGGAGCAGAGAAGCTGAAATCCATCGGGCAAATTGCCGGCATAACGCCGGCCGGACAAAAGCTGTTCCCCCGATGTTTGCATTCATGGATCCTATTACATTATGTGAGCGACTGGAGCATTTATTATGGAGAGAAAGGAAGCTGTAATGGAACTAAAAGGGGGAAAACATGAATTATGGATGCTTAGCACTGAGCATTAGAGGACGAAACAGCGGCATTATCCAAGCTAACTGACTGGAGGCAACTGAAGTAGTTTACTACATTTTTTTTTCTCCCCATTTCAGTGATGCCCTGTGTCCCATGGTACTCTCTCAATCTTCTCCTGCATACAGCTCTCTCCTTCTTTCTGACACCGGTGGTAAAGCAAAGGTGGGGCCACCATTTTGCCGGACCCACAACCTTTATATCAAGGGTCTGATTTATGCTTAACTGATGCTCATAGCACAGCTGTGCTGTTGCAATAACAGAACGATGATTCACAAACCCTCGTCTGCGTGCAATCCCAAAGCACAAGTGCAAAAACAAAGTTGCAAGAACATCAAACTTCTCCTTAGCACCCTGGAAGGCAGTAAGGCACGCGCATGAAATGACTCAAACCACAACCAGCAGCAGCACAAAGCACGGATGTCCACATATCACAGGATGGCTGAGGTGGGCAGGGAGCTCTGGAGTCACCTGCTCCAGCCGGGCCATCCAGAGCAGGGTGCCCAGGCCCACATCCAGGCAGTTTTTGAAGGTTTCCAAGGAGGAGACTCCACAGCCTCTGGGCAACCTGTGCCAGTGCTCTGGCACCTGCACAGCAAAGAACTGCTTCCTCGTGTTTAGACGGAAGCTTCCAGATGTTTAGGTGGAAAATGAGACCTGCAGATCTTCTTGACTTCATCTTGGGATCACCTATTCCAAGCTCTCTCCAAAGGGACAAGATCTATGCTGCTACAGGCATTTCTTATGTCAGTAAGGAGAGTAGGGCCAGATCCATTAACACCAAGGCAGAACGGCTGGTTCATGATCCAAACCACTGCAGAAGAATGACACTATTTTACAGAGTTGCTATTCTGTTGATAACAAATTAGTGGCAAAAAAACCAGTACTACTTTCCAGAGCGTGCTATTACGATGAAGATGAGATTTACCACACAATTAAAAGGGGAACTCCTCAAAACTCCCAGACTCTCTGTGACTTTGAAGATACTAATTTCCATTAGAACATAACTCCATTCTTGTCCAGAAAAGATATCTTCTGAGTTGAGAGACACTGATGCTCAACACAACACTTCAGTAAATTCTGGGGGTTTCTATTGTAGAGAGGCTTAAAAGCAGGAGGTAAGTGTTCCATTTACCTTCCCCAGATATGGGATCACCTCTCAGACAGTACTCTTTCCTTTTCCAAGAAAGGGAGAAGGAGAATGGACATCATCTATTCATCTCCACTTGCAAGAAACCTTCCTTTCTGAAGATTCTCTCTAACTTTTAAACCAGAGGAAGTTACAGAATGAGAATCCTTCTGGGTGTGTGCAGAAGTACCCAGCTTCCATTCATTACATTCACACATTTGCTATCCTACCTCAGTTCAGGGTGCAGAGTACAGAAGGCATGAGCCCAGAACTAACTGCACCTTCTGGGAACACTCTGTTTGCTAAGTTAAATGCCATCCTGCAGGCTTTTCTGCTGTCATCTTATCCTTTCCTGTTCTTCTCCAACTGTGTCTCTGCAGGCTGGTGCAATGCCAAGATAGTGACAGCAGTTATAAAAGTAAGCGCTGTGGAAGGCTTCCAAGGTCCTCAGAAGGGATGTTGGTTGTTAAGGGCTGAGATATACTGCACTTGATTGAACAGAACCAAAACTGATTCCTGAGACCCAAAGGTTAATTAGACAAATGGCTCAAAAGGATTAATCTGTCCTAACTCATTATTTGTTGATTTTTTTTAAAGAGATTTTAAAATAGATTAGGCAACTGAAAATAACCCCCAAATTCCCAAATGCATGAGATCAAACCACAGAAGTCCTGAGACTGCCAGTAACACAATGATTATAGAGTAGCAGCCTAGTAAATAAAAAGCAAGCAAATCAAATACGCGTACTAAATTATACAGAGTATAGCAACCGTGTCTCCATACATCTTCTAACAGGAATCAGGTGCAGACACTGACAACACAGCTTAACTTCCAGAACCATTCATAACTTGGGGTGGGCAGTCCAGGAGGCTTCTCTGTTACCACTTCCACCTACTCCTTCACGCATTATTCCTGTGCCAAGGACCCGACTACACAGAAATTCAGGCAGCACGAGAGAATACTACTGCAAGTTGGAAAAGCAATCTGATGACAGTCATATTTACACAAGCTGTTTCAACTCACCTGCAACAACAACAAAAAAAAAGCTGTCCGTATTAAGAAAAGGGAGAAGGTAGCTTTTGATTTCGTTTGTATTGGAGTGAGATGTATTCTCTCCCTTCCATATTGCATTTCTTACTATATTTAGCTAAGAAAAACAACATAAATGGTTCGTCTTACGTCCATTGGACTTGAAGTTATGGAAAATGCTCCGTATAATGTTCACAGGATTGGGATGTTTAGAATTACTACTATTTTTTCAAACTTTTCAAAGCGAGTCTCTTTCCTCATAATCCTGCAGGAAGACAGCAGCTTACAAAGAGCGTTGTGTTTGCAGCAACATTGATTTCTTCTGAGTCATTACAACTGGACATGGGCAAATTATTTAACTTGCACAGAATTATTCAATCTGTCCCATAAGGGAGGAGATCAAGATTTAAAATAAAAATTAGAAGCTCATAAAATCAAAGGTGACTTAGAGCTTCCAAATATAGGCATTATGTGATAGCGTAAGCGGTGTCTGGCATTTGGCTCTTTTTCTGCATCTTCTGAATCATTCCCTGTTCAGGTAGGGCCTCTTTGTTCCAGAAATGGCACCTTTTCCAACTCAATTCTGCTGGAAAAACTGAACAGTCCTTAATTAAATCAAACAGGCATGTTCTGGAGTGAGCAAAATGCTATGCTATCATCCCGCCATAAAGAAGAAAGCTACCAATAAAATTCTGGGGGAGGTGGGATGCAAAGCAATTGACAGGGACTGTATTTGAAGAATTTACCTTTGTAAAAGGAACTTACATTTGTAAAAGGTCCCTGCAAAACAGAGTTAAATTTGGGAATCAATAAAATGTGATTTTAAAATATGTCACATACTATGTTAAAGCTCCTGTTGTCTCTTCACTCATGTCCAGAAACTTAATGCCTTGTCATACAAGCATATACTTGTCTCAGAGATAGGGGTTTGCCCATTTAAAAACCTTACAAAGGAACCCGCTGGAAGCCAGCTCATCCTGTTAAACACGGGCCCCAGAAGAAGGCCCATGTTTGGTGGTACATGGCCCAGACTCAGCCCAGGTGGCATCTGAGTGCCAGTAAAGTTTAGTCTGGCATTATATGAAGAGCATTGAAGCTTCCTGGCTGAATCTGAATATAGAACTTCAAAGTCTTTTATAATATGTTCTTAACAAGGAGATTGACCCTCAAAAGTCAGCTCCCACTTTTAAGAGGCTGGCAGAGCTCCACAACCGCGCACTTCACATGAGCATCTTATTGAGAAGATTTCATGCCAAAGAAGAATTGGTTCAACAGTGGAAAGGCTGAACACCAGGGATTAAAACCAGAGAACGTACTCAAGAGGTGCTGAGAGAGATGCTATGGAATAGCTGAGAGGCACTGTGATGAGGGGAGAGAAGCACTAGAGAAATAAGAGCAGCACTTTGGCCAAGAGTACTTTCCTCAGTGGCCTTTTCACGAGCAGCTTTTGTTGTCTTACAAATTCAAAGACGTTTCCAGAAAAAGGATAAAATAAAGCGTGTCATTACGACAGGTAGAAAACAAAGCAGAAAATGCACTAGCAGACAGATTGCATGTCTTAAGGACTTCCCACTGCGTGGCTAAAAGCCAGCGCAACTGAGTGCATAGAGCAGAGCGCAGGGAACTTGTGACACAACCCTGGGGCTGCAGTGCCCTGCAGGAGCAAGGGGCAGGCCGCCAGCACTCACCAGCCCTCCTCTACTCCTGCACTTTGTTTTCATCTTCCCTCCAAAAGTCTGCACTAGGAGCCATGCAGGCTTCTTCAGTGATATTAAGGAAATGAACTGTAAGACATGGGAATTGGTGATCATAAAGGAAAACGTTGAAAACCTTGACATAAACAGAAAGGAGAAACTCCAAAAAAAAAAAAATACATATATATATATGTAGATGTGTACATGCCTGCAGCAAGATTACCATGACAGTTTACTACCACCAGCATCCAGCAGATATTTAAAGCAGAACAGAAGCACAAATATAAATGGAAGTGTTTCTCAGTCTTGGTTAACCCCATCACTCCTGTTTCCAGCACAGCTACCAGCCACCTTCCTGACCAGCAAGGCGTCATCCATAGCTCATATCAGGCAAGGTTAAGACAGACAGCTGTGAGTCTGATTCATACAAGCTTAAAACTGCCTCACAAACCTCTGGCTAACAGAGCCAAGAACGCAAAATTCAACACATTTGCACACATGCACAACAGAGGCTCCATGAGCTGCATGTGCCTCCTTCATGTTTATCCACCTCAGTCAGCAGCACACCTGCTGTGTGCTCACCATAGGACAAAGAAAAGTTTTGCCAAGGTGACCAAGACCTTGTCACCACTGGCAAAGAAAAGGTTTTCAGTATAGATCTACCAGTTCTTCTGAAAAAATAACACTCCAGCAGTCCTACCCTGGTGAAGGCCCCATTGCAGGCCTACAACATAGAGTTTCCATTTTGTGAGGCTTAATGTGTCAGTCAGCACATCTATCCATGGCATGGCAAACACGATCAGTGGCAGGATCGACTGCAAACAACTGGCTTGTTCTCATTATAGATTGGCGCCATATGGTGGAAAAAGGACGTGATAGACTAGACTTCCTCAAAACCGTCACTTGGCTACCCCACTTTGCTATAAAAAGAATAATACGAAAACAGAACAATTTACCCAAGCATTGAAGGCATGCGGACAAGTACGCATCCTCCTAAAAGTGAGGTCAACTGTACATTCCAAAATGTGAGAAAATTGAAAATGTGAAAAGGAGCAGGCCAGAGGGAGCAAAGGCAGAAAACTCGAGTCCTGCATACCACCAAGGTCGGCACTCCTCCATTTTGCAGGCACCCAAGCCCGTCACTTTCAGGCACGCCACTGAAGCCACCTAAAAAAGACAACTCACAGCTGGAGCTGGCACCAAATCGTAAGGAATTTTGCTCCCCCAGATGCTACACACTTAGGTCACCAGAAGTGCTACGATTTGTGGCCAGAAAAAAACTAACAGCGAGTACTGAGGTTAAGTCTGCAAGAGCCCACAGAAAGCACAAATCAGATAAGAAAACCAACTGAAAACCAACTGTCACATAAGGGCGAGAAGATAAAAAGGCAAGAATTGATTACGAAAGTATCCTACCAGCTTCGTACTGCGACAGAACAGGGAATGGAGCCTGTGGGCATTCGGAATGCCATTTACAAGTTCACCCAGACAGCACACTAGACAGTCTTTCTATCAGTCTGGTGCTTTTTCCTGCAGAAATTACTCTAAAGAGCGACAGGGGCTACACAAAGCTCAAACCTCAGGTTAGCCAAACGCCACAACCTCACACAGCCTTTGCTCTGAGTATCAGAGGGACACGGAAAGGTTTTGATTTAAGCCTCCAGGGGATGCCTCACATATCTGCAACTCTAATCCAGGGGAGAGTGTCACCCTTCCTCAGTTCTCAAAGTCAGGAAAACTGGCTGATTTGGCACTCTCCCAGACAACTGCTGTCTTCCAAGCAGCGTCTGCTCAGGCTGCTGGCATGATTTTGAAGCACAGCTACACTAAGAAGGGACAGACTGCTCAAAACGAAAGCATGCCACAAATGCATAGCAGAGCAAGCTATGGCCTACTTCACAGAGTGCTACCATTTACTTTTTTTCTACTGCTTCCCAGAAAATTCCTAGAAACTAAGTGTGGTAAAGAGAAGAATCCTCCATCAACCAAATCCTGAACGTCTGTCTCTAGACGTAGCAGAGAACCACAAACAAGAAACACGGGTCAGAAAGGACCATCTGATGCAACAACCCCCTCGACATCACGACTATCATGGGAACTGTCATGAGGTCTGCTGTTGCCTCACCCAGCTGCGTCTTGAGAACCTCCAAAAACATAAGACACTACTTCAAGTGTTGCACCAGCCTCTGAGTGAGGAAGCCAACTGCTCACTTACACGAAAGGGGTTATTTCCCCCACAGTGCTGAGCCATAAGGTTCCTGTTGGTGGCCCAGTCATGTTTCTCCAGGACCTTCTGGGCTGAAGGGCTACCATCTGCCACTGTAGCCACTCCCCCACATTACACACTGTTATAGAGCATAATACTGTGTTACCCGTTGTAAAGGATAATCACCCTGTGCAGTTAAATGCATACTGCATTAATGGTCTTTATTGGCACAGGCATAGCTTCATCTGATTAGACAGGTTGATTATGTATTCTCCTCCCCTCTCCTCTAACAATTCTTCACATTCTTCAGAGGACAGTGAGATACTCAGCAAAAAAGCCAACAGCTTCTGCGCTTCCCCCTCCACCACCTCACATAATGGGATGTCACTACTGCCTGTCTGTATTACCATCTCACCTGGTGCTTCCCAAGCTTTCCAGGCTGTGAGCTGCTGTCCAGACTGAAGCTGCTTTCTGTGGTGGATTACGTAGTCTCGTGAAACTTTTCACTGACAAATACTGCAGAAGGGATGTCTCACCCACCATGAAACCATGGTCCTACCACACCTCAGGAATGTGGGGGTGCCTAAGCCTTTAGGAGCTCTGGAGAAGCTCAAATAAGCAGCATGCTATTTTCTGGCATGGGCTTACTGATGTGCCATGTTAAAAATTCCCTGGAAAGAACAGAGCTGAAAGTTTTCCCCTTATTCTAATATGTACTTAGAAAATATCACAGTTGAATTATTTTACATTCGCTTATCACAGTAATCTTTGTTCCGGTATCTCATGACTTTGAGATCAAGAGCCTCATGAGAACGACCTGTTTCTTCTACTGAATTAAAACATGAAGTTTATCTCACGGAAGGTGCCATTGAAAGTTTTAAATTTTCAAATATTTATATGTGGAATAACAATTTTCAAACAGTTTATGTTGCTAGCAGTAATTGGTGATATCATGAAAGCAGATTAACTACCCTTCAGTCAATGACTGCACGTGGACTTTTATGCAATGGGACACGTAGGAAATGCTTTCCTGTAGTTGATGAAGGTGCACAAGAGCAAAGCAGCTCACGGTTTCTTCTCGGTCAGAACAGTGGTGGCTCTCCACCAAAGCTCAACCAGACTGCCATGCACCAGTCTCCTGAGCCTTGAGGTTAATGGGCAGAACAGCAATGAAACTAGGACCGTATGTAGTTTCCAGAACAATTTATGCCAGTTCAAGGGCATTGGGCATGACTTCTCCACTTCTTTACAACCAGTACAATCACTGTATTTGTCACAGTAATAAAAAAAAGGCTGAGTGCACTGCAGTGTCAGTCTCCAAGCGATCCAATCTGATATGCTATCGCACCGTGCAAAGATTCAAGTGGCGTGGCCGGATCTTGCCAGAGGAGTGGAGCAGACTGCTGAACAACACAACCCAACCACCTAGCACCACCCAGCACCCCATTCCCCATGCTGAAGTCACATCCACCCTCCTGGAAGGGCTGGTGGCCGAGCCTCATGTCCCCAAAGGGCAGCAGCACATGCGGGACCAGGCATTGGAGAACATGACAAGGTGGATCTGTCCCCATGCCACTTCCATGCCCCTGAGCAGCTTTCCTGCTGGGGTGCTTTCAAGTTGGAGCCTTCATATGCTACCTCCTGTAGATTTCCATGTGTGTTACCAAAGGGGCAAGCAGTGCTGACCTCAGCACGTATATGGNATAGATAAAATGCAGTCACTGTTCTCATCCAGTAAACCATGTTCAGCAGCCATTTAAGTGAAGCCAATTTACTTCACCGACAGACAGCTCTCAGATTAACCCAGATCAGCTCCGGGCACTGAGAAAGAATAACAGCTGTGGGGAGGGTCTCACAAACACATTTCTTAAGCAATGCTGAGAATATGCCTGAAGCTGCAGGGAAGTGAGGACGCACATCCAGCATCACATCAGAGGTGGGACAGAGCCATAGCCCTGTCCTCTCAGACCACTTCACTCCATTAGACATTTCACAATGCATGAAAGCATACACATTACGTAAGTGCTAATTATATAGTGCAAAAGACTCCCACTTCAGATTTAAGGAAAACCTTAATGCATTATTCATTACTTCAGCATTTACTCTCCGCTATTTGGATCATTGCTCTTATAACACTCCTCCTGCTTTAAAAAAAAAAAAAAAAGGACAAATATTTCCTATCTATATTTTTCACTACAACTTGGGGATGCAAAGGCTGGTTAGCAGAGGATTTGTGAAAGGGCTGGAAGCAGGGGAAAAATCCAACAGAAGCCTTAAGTATTTTCAGCAATACTCAAAAATGGGGCACATGGAATTGAAAACATAAAACTGCTGGGAGAAGGGAACTGGAGCTAACCTTAGTCTCCTTTGAAGATCTAGCCGCCAGTGGCTGCTACTTTGCAGCCTAAGCCTAGCAGAACCAAGCTTATTTCACTGGACAGGTTTTCCTGACATCCAGCACACGGATGACCAGTGCTAGGTCAGAAGCACAAGAAAGCACCAGCAAATACCACGGTCTTCCTCGGGCACACAGCGTAAGCTTTAGGCTGCCTCTTTCTCAAAGTGTGTCAAATCAATCCCCAAACACTCAACATCTACAGCCTAGTCTTAAAACACCACGTACCATTTACAAATAAAAAATTTAAAATAATTTAAAACCCTAAGTAGAGCATCAAAGGGATCTCACAGGCTGGGAGGGCTGCAATGGACATTTTGCTAGGCACATGATTTTTGCCATCTCCGTTGCCCTGCTCACGCTGCATATGGCCAATGCTGCAGGTGCTTTGCTGCTGAGTGGATCCAGGCTGCTGCGAGCAAACTCACTGAACTGAAGTAACCCTGTCGGCAAGGATCCAGCCAGACATCTTCGGGGTTACTAGGATTCATGCTTAAAGAAGAGAAACGCTGTCTAATAAAAATAAAAAATGCCAAAGGCAGATGTCACAGCGTTCAGTCGGATATTATGTGGTTGGGATTGCGTTGCCACAGGATTTAATAAGAGGAAGTTCTCTTATCTCCCTTGGTTAGGCAAAAAAAATATATATATATCAAAAATGAAAAAACACAAAATATGTATTTTCAGCTTTAAAAACAGCTGCCATCATGCAACCTTCATTCTAGTTATTCCTCTTGCTAAGACAAAAATAAAGCGCCTGACGTTATGCAAGTCTGAGCCG
Source organism: Penelope pileata (assembly GCA_013396635.1). NCBI lineage: Eukaryota > Metazoa > Chordata > Aves > Galliformes > Cracidae > Penelope > Penelope pileata. The sequence goes on from WBMW01000581.1 coordinate 671,490, forward strand.
TGTAAGAAAGGTTAATAGAGTTTATTGGACTTCTAATAGGGATAATTACAGCACTTCTGGAAAGCCCATATGCATCCAAAAGGTGATTTCATTTGTTTTCTTATTTATTCCTCCATGACTAAATTTAAGGCTTTCTATCTCCAAACTCATTTTCACTGATGAGCCAATTACCAATTCCCCTCACCATTAACTCTGGCAAAGCAAAGCATTTTTATGCAGCCCTGCAACATGTATGATGCTACTGAAGCTTCAAGACATGGCAACACATTAACCCCTCCGACAGGATTGCTTTTGTTTTACAACTTCAGTGGCTGGGACACCCAATGAGAAGGAAAACCTCAATGTGTCATCCTGGGAGGTGCCTGTCCCCACACCAGGCTGGCTTCACCTCAAGCATGATGCCAACGAGGCTTGGGACTTGGGGGTGGCAGCAATGCCCTGACACGGACCAAGAGGAACCCAACATATTGTGAGAGGAGGAGGAGAAGGAGGAAGGAGATGGCAGGCCCAAGAGGATGGTCCTTAGAGAACGTGGCAGCAACTCTGTCATACAACACACCTGGCTGTGGCCCCCTGGATGCTCACTGTCCCTCGCTAGTTTAAACAACCTACATGATAACTGCTGTGGCCTATATATGAAAAACAATAAACAACATCATCCCCTCCCCAAGGCCTCAAACCTCAAAAAAAAAGCAAAAATGCCAGCATTCATGAGCATTTCAGTGAAGGAAAAAGCTAAGGGCAAGACTGCAATTCAGCATCTTCCTTTGAATAAGGTCACCATGAAGCAGCAGCATCCTCCGGGAAAGAAGCTTACGAAAAAAGCACACAGAGACACAGGAGGAGGAGGACAAGCGTCCACTTTGGGAAGGAATGCTACAAAGAGAAAAGGCAGTCAGCATCCCTTCCTCTTTTCATGGAGCAAGAGGAAGAGATGACAACACATAACACTAAGAACAGCTTTCCCAGCAAAGCAAGGTGTAAGAAAGGAGCATTCCAAACTTTCCTCCTGCTCATCAGAGAAAAGCAAGAATAGGTCAGACACAAACTTAACTCTTAGGACTGAAGCACAATTTAACAGCTGGGACAGATAGACGGAGCAGTATGTGGAAAATGGGATGAGGGCTCACTGGAGCACAGGTGCTTCTCTCCTCCCTGCAGAGGGCTGAGTGACACAGTTCTCTTTCCCCACAGCCCCAAAGAGCTGAGAAAGAATCATAGAATGGCTTAGGTTGGAAGGGACCTTAAAGATCATCCAGCTCCAACCCCCTGCCATGGGCAGAGCTGCCACCCACTGACTGGCTCAGGCTGCCCAGGGCCCCATTCAACCCGGCCTTGAACACCTCCAGGGATGGGGCATCCACACCTCCTCTGGGCAACCTGTGCCAGTGCCTCACCACCCTCTGAGTAACCAATTTCCTCCTTATATCTAATCTAAACCTATCCTCTTCTAGTTTGAAGCCATTATCCCTTGTCCTACCTCCTGCCCGCCCCTCAGCTGAGGTCTGGCCAGCCAGGCAGGCTGAGCATGCCAACAGCTATCAGCAGGTCGTGCACCTCCTGCCTATGCAAAGACACCTGGGCTATTTGGTACCAGGCACCACCACAGGTTTATGAAACACTAAGACAATTCATTTCCTTTCCAGCCCTGTAAGAATCTGTTATACAGGTGTGTACACAGCAGTGGTGGAATTTTGCTTGGTCATAAAGCACTCAGATAAATCCACGTCGCCCTGCAGCCTCTTGCTATGAGTAAGCAGGGGTGATGGGCACTGACACAAAGCGGCATGCAACAGGAGTTTGGTAACAACACGAGGTTAACCGATCGGTTGGGATCCACAACCCAGCAGGAAAATGCTGCTATAAGGAGCTAGTCAACACAGCCACAAACAGCCTTCCTGCCAGCTCCGCACTGAAGAAAGCTCTCACGTGGTAAGCTAACCACCTGATCTACTACATGAGCAGAGACGAGTGTCAGGCTTTTGCCTCCCTCCCCACCACCCTCATGCCAACACACAATGATGTTCTGAAAGGCTCTTTCAGGAAGGGGAACGCCCATCGCATCTGCAGGATGTGAAATGCAGAAGGGATGTGGGCTAACAGGAGGAGGTAGGGCAGCCTCCAGCTGCCGTGTCCCCGCAGCCGAGGCAGGACACACCACAGCCCGCAGCAGGCGTCTCTTGCATTCACCTCACTGGACATGGGATCAGCTGGGGACCATCCTGTCATCTCTGTTTCAGCTTGTTTTGGGCAGACAACAGTTTTTTCCCTTCCAACAGGCACGGCTGCAAGGGAGGAATGCGAGAGGTTTCAGGCTAAGGGTCACAACAGTCTGAACAACTGGTACACGTAGCTCCAAGGTAATCCCGTTATTTTTAGGAGCTATCTTCATGATTTGTGAACGTTCGGAACTGGCAACGCCCAGCCCTGCAAAGGTGATTTCTACACCTGTGTGCCATCGATTCCGGGATCCCAGTGCAGCTGGGTGGTACCCACAAGTAAAACTGATGACAGGCTCTAGTAAATGGGGGGAGACACCCTGAAGAAAAATTGAACTACTGCGCTCCTGTATCATACCTCAGACCACAGCTTTAATTCCAGCCCAGCCTCCTCTCTCCTCAAATCAATTCCTTTAGCGCTCCACATGCCCAGAGCTAATAAATAACATCAGAAAGGGAAGGAGAGGGAACAGAAGCACAGCCCTGTGCACTGGAAAAAGCTGTAACTCCCCCTAAGCTCCTTATCTGCTTGAAGGCAAGAAAATGGGAAGTAACCCATCTGGGATAAATTCCCTTTTCATACTTTATTTGCTCTGTCTCTTTGGGTGAATGCTTCAAGAACTGTATGAGGCCTTTTGGAGCAGCACCTTTCACTCCTGCTACCTGGTGGGTCAATCTCAAGGCCACTTGAGATCAATCATACAACTATCTCAATATCATGAGATTATAAATAATGTAATCCAAGCTCCCAAGGTCAAATTTCTGCGCTGAAAGATGCCCTTGTAAAGACATGTGCATATATATTTACCATTTCAGCATCTTGCTCCCTCTCATTGTACTCAGGTTTGGGAAGAAAGAAGACTGGTTCAGCAGAAAGCCCTCTCCTCCCTGCTCTATTAACCTGCTTTTATTTCCCCTGGCTACCTGCACACAAAAAGAATTAGCAAAGCAGCAGCAAATCCCCTGAGCGAGTGCAAGCAGTGGCCAGAGGGAAGCATCCTCTCCTCAGGCTGGAAACCAGAAAGCCCACAGTGCCAGAAGTTTGTGCTTCTTGATGGCAGGCCAGCAGGCAGGCAGACTGAGCCCTGCCTGAGCAACCACTCGTACCACCATCACGCCACACAACTGCCCTCTGCCTGGGCTCATCGCTGATCCGGGGTTACGCCGTTCCCATGAACTGCTGCTTGTGTTTCTGCACAGAAAGCAAACAAGAGAACATGCTATCCTCCACACACGCCATACTCTGCGAGGAGGAGGGGATTAGGAGGAAACAATGTCAGAGTGTCTTCAGCAAGCTGGAAGCAGTCCCAGCCTCAAAATTTCACAATGACACACAGGAAGGAGTTCTGAAAGCTTCCCAGTCAGAGAGCAGCCCTGCATGCCAGGCTCGGGGATGTCTGGACATAAGAATGGCCTTTAAAGCATAAGGACACAAGAGCACTGCACACAGACAGCCCCTGTGAATGCAGAGAATAGTGGCCTGAGCTCAGCTTTGCTTTTTTTTCTCTGGCATTCAGTGCTAATTGTGTTGCCCAGCTTCTTAACCTTATTTAGGTCAGAGGCTTCAGTACAAAATAGTCTTAGAAACATAAACCTTCTGTGGGGATGAGAAAGCCTGCCTGGCCAGAAGCAGAGCTCCCCAGATATTAAAACTGAAGTGCAGTCGTACTTCAGAAAGCGAGGACGGGAAGACAGGTTGCTTCATGAACTGGGCTGGTGCGAAATTACACCTCACGCAGATTTATGTGTGCTTTCCACGTTTTGGGGATAAAGGAGCTCTTAGCAAACTACCTGCACAACATGACGCAGAGTAGTGAGGATGCCTACAAGATGTCCCCTGGGGTTTCACTCGATGTCCTGCCAGCCGCTGTGACACCCCGCCATGCCGCACACCGCTTTCTTCCCCAGCCTGGACAGGTGGTAGCCCTGCCAAAAAGCAGCAGCGAAGCGGGGAGGGAGGTAGCACCAGCACCCCTGGAGAGCAGAGGTGCGAAGTTGCACTCTGAGCCCTGGTAACTGTTTCACCAGATTCAATATCAGGCTTAAAGCAACACACACAGGACTTGAGTGTTTTTCCTGAGTGGTACTTACACACCTGTGGGTCTACAAAGTACATGAAGCAGAAATTACAACCGTTTTACAACACTGCTCTCATTCCCATTTCTTGATTATTCTGAGGATAAACTAATCACTGCTCTGCAGAAAGCACTTCAGGTTATTTGAAGACGTGTGATTTGTGCCAGTTCTGTTAGCATGACTTCCTCCTGAAGCCGTGCCATAAAATCAACTTGTAAAAACAACCAAGCTCATAATTTAATACCTATAGGCAATAACGCAGCACTACAACATCGAGATTGCCATTCATCACATTCGTAAGGCAAAGCGAGAGTACGGAAAGCAGGATGCAAAACAGGGCAGCAGGGAAACAGGCAGAAGCGTTTGATGGGCTGCAGGAGGCAGAGGGAAGAGGGAAGAAGCAAGCTGCACAAAGACATGTCATTAAGCAGCATTTGTCAAGTTCAATTTGTCAAGTTTCAATTGCAGGTGGCACTGAGATGAGGAGGAGTTCAACAATTCTCCTTCAGCACCCAGTTGTTTCTGCGATGGGAGAAAAGTGGCAGTGCTGGCTGGACTGTGCTTGCCCCAGCTGCCTGTGCACGGCCAGCCAGCCATCTCCACTCCTCCAGCCCTGCTCCTCACTGAGGCAGAGCAGCCCTCAGCCTGCGCAGGAGGAGAGAGGCAACTGGGTTTGCTCAGTACGTAGCCACACACTGGCCAGTCCCAGGGATTTCTACCAGTCCCAAGTTACTTCTGTTTCCGTGTTTTCAGATTGCTCGAAGAAATGCTTATCTCACAGCACTCGGGGATTTGGCAGCATTTTCAGGAGCATCCCCGTTTTGAGGAGCAGGCCTGGGAGGTACAGCTTGAGCCAAGCACCAGGAAAACACAAATGGAAGCAACAGCCTCGGTGCTTTCTGGCGACGGTGAATTGAAGCTAGTGCAAGACCTTTGTTCCCAGACAACATGGAATTGTCCTGTAGTAAACAAATACATCTGCAAAGTTTATGGACAACATTTGATCAACTCATTAGGATACGATGACAAAACAAATAAAAAAAACCAGAATGGCAATACAGGCACCTGGCAAGTCTCCAGAAGAAAAGAGTTCAGACCATCAACTTACATTCCCAATGAAAAATACATGTTTATACCAGCTAGGACAGAACTTAGTGCTGTTCTGGCTATAGATTCCAAACAATCTCTTACAATGCACCATTAAGTATTTCTAAAACTAAGTCACAGGGAGTTTTGTATGGACAACTCAGGCTTACTCCTACAAGGATTTAGCCAAATCACACTGAAGATCTACACAGTGAAGACAAATGACCCCACCTTGACAGAGCTGCTATTCCTTCAGTGCTTTCTATTTCTCAGAGACATGCTTAATAGCACTCTGTGTTGAAGAGCTGCTAGACAAAAAGATCCTCCTGATAGAAATCCGTCAGTCTTCCCTCCGAGAGCTGATGTTTCTGGGCACTATCTTTGATAAGGTACAACACATATGGAGCACCAATCGTACAGTGCCACTGCAGCACAGCAGAATCAGAAAGGCTCAAAAAAAAAAAAAACCCACCACAGCTCTGGGTGGCTGCACTGTTAAGCTCTTAACGTACATACAAATCCCCTTCAAGCAACCGCTCTCGCAAGTAACAAATAATCCCACGTCCAACATGTCAGGAAGTTAGCAAGGCCTTTTTCTGCAAAGCTTTAAGCCCATCTAAGGAACAGAAATCAAAAACATAAGGGCTTTCTTCCCCTAAAGCACAGGTCCAGGAGCCTCCTCTATTTCCTTCTCCAAAATAAAAGGCAAGGCCGCAATTTTCAAGCGGGTTTTGCCTGAAACATGAGCTATCTTAAAAGGCACTGATTTTCAAACTGCCTGGCAAGAGGCTTCAGCAGAGGAGATGGAAACACCGCAGCGTATCTGGGAACAGCAAGCAGATCAGAGTGATTTGGGGGAAATACCACAGATGATCAAAGGAAACTGGAAGTCCTTGGGCCTGTACGCAGTTGGGCAATAACGCAAGCCAAGCCTAATGGCCTGAGAGCAAAGGCTTGATCAAAACACAAGTGGGCTGACTGGAAGCACTGAAGGTGTGGCAAGGCAGTTTAGGTGAAGCCAGCAAGAAGGCTTTAGTTCAGCAGGACTGGAGAGGGGATGAGGAATAGGGTACATTCAGGTTAAAAGAGCAAGTTTGAAGGTCAGGTCAAAGACAGAGGCAATTTCCTTTCAACTTACGGAAAACCAAGGGCAGATAACTGTCTGTCTTTTTACTTTCACTTGCATTTTGCCCAGTTTGGGTGCAGAGATGTGCAACTTGGAGCTGCAAAAAGCAGCTGTATTCTAAACATACAAACAAAGAAGTCAAAAATGAAGTGGGTGTGGAAGGTCCTTGCAGCAGAAGGTGAAGTGAGTCAACTCATAGCCAAGTGCAAGTATTCTCAGTTTAAAAAAGAAAATGGAAACACCATATGTTTAGACTGGGCTTTTGCCTGTGCAGTACAACCTTCGTCTATAGGTGTTTTTTTTCCAGCATTTTTACAGTCAACAGCTCTGCGTGGACATTATCCAAATATCTATTAAATCCATGAGCTGCTGACTGAGAACTGTTCAGTCCCAGAACTTCTAAACCATCCCTTAAGCCACGATTTCCTTTCCTACGCTAACACTTTCCACCAGAGAAATCAGAAGTGATTAAAACAAGAAATTGAGAATTTTTTTTTTTTTTTTTGGTAACCGAAGGGTAATCTTTATCAAGAGATCCCTCTGAGATATGCTGGAAACAAGGGCAAGCTGCCTGCCGATAGCACTGACCCATTCATCCCCCTCAGAGCTCACATCCTAACCCAACCCCAAATTCCCACCAGCTGGATTCCCTGAGGCCCCCCCATACAGCCCTGGCCCTCAGTGTGTGCACTCAAACCTCGCTCACCCTGTTCTGCTGCAGAAAGGGAAGGTGTGATGCCATCCTGCTCCTTGCCCGATGCCCTGTTTGCCTTGGGGAGCCCAGTGCAGAGGACAGCTGGCAGCGCGTAGTTTTGGCTGCATCGATTATGAGCCAGGAATGTAAACACAGCGAGAGATAAGGCAAGGGATAGCAGGAAGATATGCATAGACAGAGAGCCAAAAACTGCACTGCTCTTACTGCCAAAAGCACAGGTAAACTCGGGCCGGCCTGTATAAAGGTTGCAGAAGAGGAATAAGGCAGCCACTTTATGTGCTGTGACCAGCAGGTTCAGCAGCAAACCCGCAGAACTTCCTTTTTATGCACAAAAGCAACAAACCCAAATATTTTACAGTTCATTTTTCAGTACCAAATTAGAATTGCTTCTGGCGTAGTGTTCAGTGGCATTACGCCAGAGACGAACTTGGTCTTATTTGCTTAAAGAGAACACACACGGGCACCAAACAGGAGTCCCAACTTAGCATCTGCTGTGCACAGGCCGCTCCCAGTTCAGCAGAAAGCTGGTAATGTTGATTCCAGCCAAACCCTGGCGAGGTCACTGACCGGCAGTCACCGTGAGCACTGCTGCAGAAACGTCATCGGAGCAGGACAGCACGCGCTTTCTGTGACCACAAGCACAGGCTGAACAGACCAACAAGGGAGAAGTGGGAAAAACTGAGCTATAAAGGAGAACTCCCAAAACAAAAGCGACAGCCTCTTTACCCTGTATCCAGGAGAGGTTCGCGCTTTTTCCCCTTGTTCAGCAAAGAAAGGGCACGTCATTTTTGCATGACTAACGGCATACTGCGAGCACGAGGGATTTAGGGCAGGAAGCCTGCCGCCGCACCACAAAGCAGAAGCCTGGCTGATCAATTAGCTGTTCACTAACCCATTACAAACCAGCTCAGCTGTGAACAACTTGGCAAGCGATGGTAGCTAAATCTGTGCAGCAGCTAGACAACTTCACCTGAAACACTTCAAAGAAAGGAAAAAGGCAAGCAGAAGGAGGTTTCCCAATTCCTTCTTTTTGTCATAAATCTTAGGCAAGAGCAGCTCCCGGGAACAGTGCTGTCTGCAGGAACTGCACCATGCGCCAGCCTCACCACCTCGGACACAGAGACGGGACAGACAGACAGCCTGCGCAGCACCAAGTGCCCTCACAAACCAGATGTGCCTATGGTGCATACAGCAGCATTAGGTAGAGGAACCCAGCTCTGTTCTGGGCAAGCTGCTGGGATGCTGCACAGAGCCCGGCTGCCTCACCGCCCGGCTCCCAGCAGAGAGCCGTGGCTGGAAACCAGGTCAATTAGCTCAGCCGGAGCACGGGAATAACAGAGCACGATCCCCAGTCTGACACCTGAATTATTCAGAATGGAGCCGGGTGTCTCTGGGCAGCCCTGCATTACGCTGCACAGACGGTCACTGCAAGGAATCAACACGCCCTGGAGCACAGTCCATGCAGAAATGCAATACTTGAGTAAAAGTAATAACAATACTGATAATAATTCAACATATAGGTCACTGGAGACTGCCTGCTGGATTCATCCTGCTGCAGGCGGAGAGTGTTTAGTAACCACAGTATCCCTCCGTTAACGTCTATAACAGTATATTCTCAAGTGTGTTTTTCCATATGAATTAACTTTTCTTATTATTACTTATGCATCGTTTGACTTCTGGAACACCTGCCCACACACAGGGTGCAATCCGGGCAACCCTTTTTCTCCAGTAACCTCGTAACTACCAGCCTCTACTAATGCTACCACCAGCACTGAAAGCAACAGTGCAGGGCTGAAGCCTGGCTCCTGCCCTTAAAAACCTCCCCGCTGCGAGGATTGAAATGAGGTCAGCAGCGTTGATCTTCCTGGCTGCTCAGTGACACTTGTCACGTCTGAAAGTGACACCAGCATGGGCCAGGGAGGGAATGTGCTGCCCAGGAGAGAGGAGAGAGCAAGCCCTGGGCAGGGGAAGCCATCCCCACCTCTGGCAAGGGACAGGAGCTGCTTGGGAGGTCTCACCCGCGCCTTGCCTCAGACGCTCCTTCACCATCATCGTTGTTCTGCAATGGATCAGTGCCGGAATCCCAGCTGGCACCATCCCTCCCTTGTGAAAAAGTAAAAATTAAGAAATCTGGAAACAAAGAAGCTATCCCATTCCTATTTTTAACCACTGTTATTAATAACATGCCACAGTTCTCGCCTCCATCACCCCACCACACAATAGCGCTGAGAAATTACTGCAGCCCGTTGTAATTATTCTGCAAGGACGCTGTGCCTCCCCATGTCAGCTTACACCTGCGCTGCCACGAAGAACAATGCCACTTAAAAATAAGTTAGGAGGCAGATTATAGCGTGCCTCTATCAGCCTGTCCCCGCTCATCCGGCCAAGCCTGGGAATCACTTGGGCAGGGCTCCCACCAGCTCTGGGGAGCACGACCTGCAGGCTGGAGCAGCAGGGCCCTCCTCACAACCCGGACTCCAAGAAGGGGGCAGCTGAATCCTCAAAACCAGCCTCCCCAGAAAGCCCCTGCTTAGATGTCAGGGGGAAGATTTTCACTGGGAGGGTGGTGAGGTGCTGGCACAGCTGCCCAGAGGAGCTGTGGATGCCCCATGCCTGGAGGCGTTCAAGGCCAGGCTGGATGGGGCCTGGGCAGCCTGATCCAGTGACTGATCTAGGGGGTGGCAACCCTGCCTGCAGCACGGGGGCTGGAGCCAGATGATCTCTGAGGTCCCTTCCAACCTGAGCCGTTCTACGATTCCATGATTCACACAGCTGGAGATCAGCCCCAGCAGCGAGCTGGGCCAGCACCAGCTGCAGAGATGATGTCTTCCCCTGGCTAGGCAGGGCTGAGTGGGCTTCCGCTTGCACGGTCTCACTATTTGCAGTATTTAACGGCCTCGATTGTAGGCCGCTGGTTTGTGTTCCCCTTTTCTGGGTGAGAACAACAGCACCTATTGCCTTCAGGAGTGCTCCTGTTGCTCACTTCAAGCCGAAGCTACAAAACCAATGCTCCTGGGGCTGTGCTGTGAGCTCCGAAACTGCAGAGGAGTCACACAGCATTGAAGATTTCTTCTTACAGGATGCAACCGTACACACAGGCACCTATTCTGCTTCCTGCAGCTGGGCAGCATCACTTTTCTGAGAAGCTGAGCAGGATGAGGTTACAGCCTCGTGGCCCCTGAAGCAGGCAGCGAAACGCCGGCTTCTGATTTACTGCCACAAATCAGCCCATCCATTTGGTATTTGCTGTGTGGGTTACAGCAAGCCCTGCAGAATCTGCAGGGGTCATTTGGCAGCTCTGATTTACCGAAATACCTGCGATCTGCAACTCAAACCCAGTGACGTGAAACAAACGGGCAGAATAGCCCCGAAGGCGTGGAGTGAAACTATGCAGACATTAAGTGCTGCCAGATGTATCCAGTACACATGTTGGAAATTTTATACATCTAACACAAACGCTTGCCTCCCTGATCCGCTCCACTGCAGCCAGGCTTTCTGGTACAAACCACAGCAGCACGGTAAGATTAGAATAAAAGACAGGAGAGAAGTCGGGTTTATTTTCCATGGATAAGCTGACCTGTGCCTATTCCGCTCCTCTAGCCATGTTCTTGCCTTCAAAGGGGGCACACTGGTAAAAACAGTGGGAGAGATGTTAGATACAGCTGCTCCCATGTTCAGGGAATGCATTCAGATGCTCATTCACAGAAGTAATGTCGATACCCAAACCACCCTTTAAAAGTGAAAATCTCTGCACAGCTCATAGAGCTGGAGAACAAAATAACATCAACAAAAACCACACCAAACCCACAGGTCGGACACCCCATTATTTTCATCCTCAGTGGTATCAGGAGGTGCAACTTAACGGCTTGGCATGCATCTGTATTTCTGGTGTTCATAAAACAATCTCTTTGCAAAGCACCCCTCGAAGATACCATCTAAAGAACTCCTTTATTCTCAAGTTTCTTCCTGAGGCTGCAGGAGGCAGGATTTCCTACACATTACATAAGGAGGGGAGGGCGTATTTGTTCTTTTGCCGTTTAAGACCTATTAGCACAGCCGAGTTACTTGAACCAGGCCTCTTTCCTGCTCTTTTATTGCAGGGGAATTATTCTTGGCAGGGCCCCAGCGCAGCACCAACCTGATGGAGGAAAACCAAACAGACCCAGAAAGAAAGACATGGAGCAGAGACACCTCGGGGCTCTGCCGGGTCACTGAGAGTTGCAGTGACAGACAGAAATCAGCCAGGCAGCCCCGCGCGGAGCCCCCAGGGCACGCAGGCACAGACACTGCTGCTACTGCCGGGTGCTGCCCCGAGCAGAAACAAAGCTGTGTGCTTGGGGTGCAGGTTCTCCTTCCGTCATCATGCCTCTACCAAGCCAAAGTGAAGATGGCCAACTGGTTACAGAGCTGGGAGCAGAGGGCTGACACGCTCTGCAAGGGCAGACACCAACCCTCAGGGAAACAGAGCCAAGAGAGAAAAATCGCCGCAAGCGCAAACCTTGTATTGCTGCCTGTATCTGTCACTCCATGGAAATTCATGCAGCGGGTGTTGAGGCTTTATTACAGATCCCTTTTGCATCAGGAAGAGCTGACAGTAGCAAGGAAGGAACCAGAGCTGTGCTCCATGGAACACGAGCCCCAACACAAGCACCCTGATGCCCCACCATCATCCTCCCACCACACATTTGTTTTTTACTTTAAATAAAATTTTGGCTTTCAAACTTTTTGTTGATCTGCATTTACTCAATTGACAAGCCTGATTACAAGGGAAAAAAAAAAAAAAAGAGGTCTTCAAAAGGTTACTGCTCAGTATTAAAAAGTATCACTTACTCCAGTTGGAAAGCCTCCCCCACAAAACGCCCTGGGAAACGTGCACAGCTAATTGCTGCCCTCGGCTACTAGCAAGCTTTCAAGTAGGCAATTAAACTAGAGGATGCACCTCTAGCATGCTCTGTGCATCAGCTGGCACTGCACGTACCTGTGTCATGTTCCGTGCTGCAGTCACACAGCAGGCGCTCCTGGCACGTACCAGCCAGAGAGCAATCGTGGGCACCGTGGCTGTCACGAGCCCAGGTTATAAAATCACAGAATATCCCAAGCTGGAAGGGACCCATAGGGATCATGGAGTCCAACTCCTGGCTCCACACAGCACCACTCAGAATTCAAACCCTGTCCAAACACTCCTTGAACTCCAGCAGCTTGGGTCCATGACCACTGCCCTGGGCAGCCTGTGCCAGGGCCTGAACACCCTCTGCTGAAGAACCTTTTCCTAACACCCAGCCTGAACGGCCAGGAGGGACAGGCCTGAGGCCTAAGAACATAATGAGTTCCTCTCCCTACAGACCCAAGGTAAGGGGACAACCCTCCTCTCCCTCTGCTGACCTCAGCCAGAGAAAACACCTTCATGGGGGCTGCTCCTCCTCCCCGTGAGGAAGCTCACTGCACTCAATTTGAACTCAACAGCCCTTTATGATCACACCATCCCAACTCTGCATTTTTGTGAGATGAGCATGCACTGTTGCTGACAACCCCCCAGCTCCAAGGGTGGTTGGAGCAGGGAAGGCCAGCTCTGCCCTGCTTTGAACAAGTCCCATGGATGCTGTACCGCACCTGTGAGAACCACTGCGGGTTTGGGCAATTTCACCCACATCTGACACTTTAATCCAATTACGTGTCACGCTCGCTTCCGTGTTCATCATGTTAATCTCTTCTAAAATTACTCTCTGGTCCTCTGAATGAAAACACTTCATTCCTCCACTCCAAACAGTCATAAACATAGATCCTTGTAACGTAAGAAAGAGGGTGAGGACATTGCTGTATTTCTCTATTTTTGTACTGCAGTGATGGATTTCAAAATAGCTTAACAGTGGTAGTCATACTTACCGATTTGGTATACATTCCTTTTGCTGCTATTCCTAAGAAATTTAGCACTTTTGAGAAGGTGTGGAGCATTTTTTCCCCTCTCCTTCAGCAGATTACTCTATGAGAAGTTTGACCTTTTCTTGCCTTTTTTTTTTTTATTTTTTTTTTGCTTTGTTTGTTTTAAATAAACGAAGGCACTGTCTCTTTTCCTTCCTGCAACACTGTTCTCTCAGTGCAAAGACTGCCTAGGGCTTGAAAAAAGCCCCATCTTCTAGCCTCATCTGGAAATGAGGAATTTTCCCCATTGGTAATGCCTGAGAGAACAAGCCCAAGAGGTCTTAAAGCTATTTCAGGTGAACCAGGCACAAAAACCAGCCTTTCAACTGGCATGTAAGTCCCTGTACAGAGATCTCCAGCTCAGATTAAGATTCTCCGCTGCTCCTTACACATTATTTACGACTGCCTTCTTGACTTGCTGTGCTTTTTTCCTAGGTTTAGAAAGCTATGGGAGGCAGACTCCCCACGCAGGAGCCCCTGAGACCACACAGGGCTGCAAGACTTACATATGTGTGGACAGCAGAGCACAAAGTGCATTAGCAAGCAGGCAGCCACACTCACGTGCTAAGCTGTCAGGCTAAACAGCCTTCAGATCCATCAGGAAAAGCTTGCTGCTGAAGTTTCCAGCAATGACTGAACACCCAGAGTGCCTTAAGCACACGCCTTTCCTATCACACTGATTGTGTCGAGCTGAAGCGCTGGCAAGCCCTGCGCAGCGACGTGTTCTTGAATGAAGAAGCAAAAGGTGAGTTTTCCCCGCTGATTACCAATTGAAGGTAATTCACCTGGGCAAAGGTTAGATTGCAGGCCATTTTATCAGTTCGCAGGGTCTGTAGCTGGAGGACCATGGACTTCACACACAGAGGAGGCAGTTCTGATCTCAGCAAAGCCCCTTTTACAGCTGCGAAGCTCCATGGACCTCAGCAACACAGCACGAGCGAGAGGAAATTCCTTCCTGCTGCTCCCTGAGGCGCTGAGTAAGATTTCTCCCAACGTATACCTTTTTCCCTGCATTGTGTTGCTTTTTCTGTTCCCACATTTACTTTCCCAGGAAGCTCTCACAGCCATGTCCATGGATGCACATCACTCGCTCACTTTCCAGCTTATCAGAAGTGTGCTCAAGTACAGCAAACAATTGCACCGCACTCTCCCCGTGTCATTGACGGTATTTGTGCAATTACACAGAACCAGAAGAAAAACTTACCTGTACCAGGCTCTTTAAAATTTCAAAGTTTCAGAGAGAGCATTTGCACCACCCAGTACAACCAAGTACCTGCTTGGTAAGTTGGACAGAAAGAAAGTACGATGCAGACTAAACTCAGAAACAAAACGGTTATAACCACACCATGTGGGCACAGTGAGCAGTTGGGGCCAATGCAGGCTTATTTTGTAAGCCACTTTCTCTGCCTGTCTGTACTGTCTCTGTCTGCCTGGGTGTACTGTTTCAGGGTGTGCTTTTCCCCCCACTAATGCTGAAGATGCAGAAGTGAGGGGCAGTTAACACTTTACCAGAGGAGGCCCTAAGGTACATAAATAAATAGCCATCAAAGGCATTTCCCTTTCAGTGCTGGAACGTAACAATCCCTAGACTGGCAGGATGCAGAGATGCTCCCTGCCGCAGCAGGTCTGCTTGCCCGACACCCAGCTCCATGGAACCTCCTCATCCCCAGGACCACCCCAGCCAGCACAACTGGGAGAGCAACAACTGAGGCATGGGGTGTCTGATATAGCATGGCCAAGGAATGCTGAAAGTGCAAATCTGCCTGCTCCCGGCTGGACTCTCATCTCCATTTTGGCTGCCGAGTCGTCGTGGCTGGAGGCTGATAGATGTTTCCTGTGCCGGAGCATCGGGTGCCCCGACACCACACAGCAATGCAGGAGGAAAGCAGCGCAGAGGTGTCCCTGACCGGGGACACTGCACCGCAGCGCAGGATGCCAAAACGCTGTCACTGTCTTTCCAGCATGCCTGACCTCTGTGACCACACGGACAACAGCCGCTATTCAGCACGGCGGTTCAGTACCAGGGAAGGAAAGGGCTCTTGGCACCACCAAGAATAACAGTTTGTCAGCATTTCCTCTCCCCACCATAATCCTGCCTTCAGAAGCCTGCGAGTCACCTGTCCCTACTAATTTCCAGCTGGGAATTTGAACAGAAGCCAGAGAGAAAAGTTAGTTTCCCAAAGCCGCAAACTCAACACCAGATCATCTGGAACAGATTTAACCTGTGGAAAGGAGAGCGCAGAAATACTGCGAAATCCTCACTGCATTCTTACAGGGAATTTAGCAACACAGTGCTTTGCCAGAGAGACAACCCAGCACTGCTGTGTAATTACCTTACAAAAATCACTCCGGACTTCTCAGCCATGAGCAGAAGCACCAGCCCACTTCAGTATCAAAGGTCAGCCCGGCCGCTGGCCACACCACAAACAGCTCTTGCTCAGTGCCCCTAAACCCAGTGAAATCAGGTCTGGCTGGCTGCCTGCAAGAGGGATTCAGCTCTGCCCAGCAGATGCCTGGTGGGGGGACAACCCACGCAGCTGTCCTACACCTTGCACTCCTGTGGATGGGCAGCTCCTCCAGATTAGCAAATATCCAATGATCACTCATTATTGACCTGCGTCACCCTCACGAGAGGAGCTGTGGGATTCCACACTCATTACACTGCCAAAGCCATCCTGCATGCTCTAAGTCTTCTGATCTCTCCCCCAGTGGGGAGTGGATCCAAGGCAGAGCAGACAACAGCCCCAACACTGAGGTTAAAGAGGTCATCAGCCCTAACAAAACTTTCCAGAGCTTCAGGTAACAAAGAGAAGTCTGTGACTTGTTCAGAAGGCTCTCACTGTTTGGAGAACCAATTGGAGAACCAATCCTTGGCAACAAGTCCTAACGGGCTCAACATGACCGACCATAACAGCTCAGTCTTCCCCACACTGATAGGCATAAATATATATGCACTTCACCAGGTGGTCCACCACTTTTTCAAAGAGTTTGGTGGTTTTATCACAGGACGGTCACTACAACCCCAGCATCGGGACTCAGTCAGGGATGCACCACAAGAAGTGACAAACATTTTATAATCCCAGGAAGGAATGAGGCATGGAAGGTACTAGGATGACAAGGAGATGCTACAGCACCTAAAGCCCAGAGGCACTGACCGATGATCCCATGGGGAGCTGGTCCTACAGGACAAGTGCAGCGTCTTACCTGTTCTCCAGCAGCGTCATGCAGACGACCTCCCGCACGCCTGGGTTGTTGGCTTTCTCGATGGAGCAGCTCTGCAGGTTCCAGGTGGCCACCCTCAGCACGGGTCTGCCATCCCTCAGCCCCCCGAACATCTCCACGGAGGGGCGAGTGGAGATGATCTGGGTTGGGCCTCCGGGGGGAAAATCCAAGTCCTCGCTCTGGAGGCTCAGAGAAGTGGGGCTGGGATGAGGCTTGGCCGTGAAGTTGAGGCCACTGTTGGTGTTCGTTGAAGGGGGCCGGGACCTCTCTGCAAAAATCTGGTGCCGGATTTTGTCTAGGAAGGAGGAATTGATGCAGTTCATCCTCACCAGGTCCTCAATACTTTTGAAAGGCCCATGCTCCTTCCTGTAGTCCACGATGCTGTTGGCGATCTTCTCAGTGATGCCACGGATGCTCATGAGCTGGGCCGGCGTGGCAGTGTTGATGTTGATCTTGGTGGCGGACAGGTGGTGCTCGGAGGCTGGGTCCTTCCGCAGGGAGCTGGGCGAGTGCTGCGCCGAGCTGCCCTTGCTGCTCACACAGATCTCGAACTTCACCTGCTCCAGCTTGGCCGCCCCCACCCCGCTCACCAGCGCCAAGTCCTCCACCTTCTTGAAGCCGCCGATGTACTCCCGGTACTCCACGATGTTCTGTGCCACCACCCGGGTGACGCCGGGCAGGGTCATCAGCTCCTCCTCGGTGGCCGTGTTGATGTTGAGCCGCTCCTGGTTGACCAGGATGTTGCTGAAGTTGCACGCAGCGCTGAACTTGCGGCTGTGGCACAGGTCGGCGGGGTCCCGGGGGATGGAGCGGTGGCAACCCAGGCTGCCCCCCATCTCACCGCCGCCGCACCAGGGCGCTGAAGGAGCCGGGGCGAGCCGAGAGCCCGGGCCGCATGGACCCCGCGGCGACCACCGCTGCCTGGGGACAGACCCAAACACACGGTCAGCACAGCCCCTCGGCGGCCTGTCCTCCTCCGGGGGCCACCCCAGCCGCCCTCCGCGCAGAGGGGAGAGGCGAGTGGGTGCCCCCGCGTCCGTGCCCGCCCCAGCCCCTCGCGCCCGTCCCCTCAAGCCGAGCGCGCAGCTCCGCTCCGCTGCAGCCCGGCGCTGCCCGCGTCCCGCCGGCGGTAGTAGTGGCTGGGCGGGAGCTCGGCCGGGCGGGGCCTGCCGCCACCAACACCGCCTCCGGGGCGGTGCCCGGCCCGGCCACGGCGTGAGGAGGGGCGCGGGGCTGTGCGCCGTGCGGTTCCGTCTCGGGCACCCTGCGTGGGGAGGGTGGGCACCGCCAGGGGTCACAGCGGAGCGAAAGTTGTCTGTTCAGCCCTAGGGAAAGCCCCGTCCGTGAGCCGCACTGGCGTTGTGTGCTGTTGCTTCACTCTGCTTCTGTACACCACGGTCTGCTCTCTGTGGTGTTGGTGTCTCAGGCTGTAGGCGCATCTCCAGGCAGGGTGCACCACAGATGGAAACACCCCACAGACTGCTCCTGGGGACATCAGCCCGCCATCCCTGCTCCACTGCGTTTCCCTAACACTGCACAGCCGTCCTGCTCCAAAATCCTTCTCATGTGTGGCCCGTGTGCCTGAGCTGGCTGTGAAGAAATGCGTTCCGGCCCCACCGCAGGCTGCGCTGGTACAGCCGGCTGCTGCTGCGCTGAGCCCCTGCCGTGCTGGCTGCGGGCTGCAGCCCAGCGAGCTCGCTGGAAACCAGCTCGGCCGTGCCCACACCGCAGTGACTGCAGTGTCAAGGAATCCTACACAACGTCAGTGGGTGTAATTGAAAGGAAAGGGAGGGAAACTGAAAGAAGGAGAGATGTATACTTGCAGAAGCCAGCAACGCACCCCAGTGCTGACAGTATTCATGCATCCCTTTTACCCAGACAGAACACAGTGTGTGAGTGTTTTCAACATGAAGACTTTTCACTGGCCCTCTCATGAAAATTGAAGAGCTTGCAACAGTGGCTTAACCATGCACTTTTCATGCTAAGTTAATGGAAATTATCTGGGTTCACCTGAAACAAAAGGCTGAATTTGTGCAACTTCTTGGATAAAGGGAAGGGGAACGTGATGTGAATAAGGGAGTGCAAGCTGCATGGGGCTTTTACCTTGCACATGGGCACTGCTGCTTTGACATTTGCACCAGATATTCTGCTGTGGATCACACGTTTCTCTTCTCTTTGCCCAAGTGATAGAGTTAGCAAATTATCGTTACTGGAATGGGTACTTGCTGTATTAGGGCATTGGCTCTTTGCTGACTGCTGGAGCGGTGAAAGTGCTCGCTTAGGTGATTAAATGCTTCCCCGTCTGCTGGAAAGTGCTCTGTGTGCTGCGATAACAGTGGCCAATGCAGCAGAAGTCGTGCTGGGCCCAGTTCTGCTGGGATGATACTAGCGCAGAGCTGGAAGCAATTAACCACTCAAATGAGTATTCTTTGCAAGGCAATATTATTACGGTAATAGCTCCACAAGCTGTTATCTCGATGGAGAACATACTCTTCTGCTTTCTACTGCAGGTTGCTTAGAATTGATTCAGGCTCATTAAATACGTTTCGAAGCTGAAAAGTGCCAAAATCCATTTGAGGTGTGCCCTGTGCCTGCAGGCAGCTTCAGGTTTTCTGCATTTCAGAGAGAAGCAGAAGTATCTCCAGAAAGGAGATGACACACGCCGCTCTTGTCCAGCCGTTTTTATTGTCAGCAGCTAGTTGACATTTTTTGAGTCTGCAGCACGAGGATAACTCGCCAAGTTGGACACAGCTGCAGTGCTGATGAGGAAGCAGAGCACAGAGTGGTGCAGTGGGTGTCCCGTCACCCAACCCAGAGCATGACCCATGCTAACAGGGTGCGACAGTGAGTAGGGGGGATTCCACTCTGTTAGCCCTTTACCCTACATTTTTTTGGGAAAGATTATGGAAAGAAGAGTTGGAGGGAGTTTGCTGAGCTCTGAGTCAACTTATGACACATCTTAGTGTTTTCTGGGAAGCACCAAAAGATGTGAAAATGCACAGCTCTGGTCTATATTTTAAAAGGTTTTTTTTAAAAAAAAAAAAATAGATGACTTGACTGGCTTGCCATCAGTGTTAGGCAATCCATTAGCATGAGAAAGCTAATGAGGAGGTGCAGCCAGTAAATGACTGAAAAAACAATGGCAGAAATTACTGACAGCCATTGCAGGCAACAGAAATGAGCTCTTGTGAAATACAAAACACAGGTAGATGTTAGGGTTTATCTTCAGCCCAATCACATGCTCAATGATTGATCATGATCTGCTGGCGCAGGCTGGCAGGGAGCCTCCCCGGGCTGCTCACACCACCAAATGTAGCAAGAGGCCACAGATCTGGGTTTCCTGGACCTCCGTCAGCCCAAACAGGTTGGAGGGCTCCAAGAGGCCGTGGGTGGCTTATTCCTCAGGATCTGCAGCTTATTGCCGACTGAGCAGCTGGCAGCTCGCCAAGGCTGGCTTAAAAACTTCTCAGCGTAGGCAAAATTGAGTTCTGCCACACTGAGGATGCCAGGCTGAGGAGCACCTCAGTGGGCTTCCGCAGGGAGGGGAGAGGGAAGGATGCCTGTAAAAGGCCCTCCGTAGCAGCCATTGCCCATTGCACAAAGTGCATTCACGTAGCGCTGTACAGCATTTTGAAACCCAGGGGTACGGCAGTGTCATCTGCTTGCTGGCTCTGGGGCTCTTCCCTATTAGGAATGGTTCAAAGCAGAAAGAAAACAAACTGAACTTTTCTGTAGGAAGGAAGCTCTCCCACACCTTCAAATGAACTGTTTAAGGATATGGAATTGCCTAAATCCCAAATGGCAACTTCATCCCAACAGGATGAAGATACTGCTGATGCAGGTACTGCTGAGCAGTGTCTTTTGACTGAAATCACGTGAAGAATCAGCATGCAGAGTGCTACATTTTAAAGGCTTGACTTCACAGCATTTTAAGATGGCCTTAAAATCTGAGTCTATCTTCATATTTTCCAAGATGCATCATCTATGTTGCAGAGATGCTAAACCAATAAACTATTTCAGGAGGGACGGAAGGAGCCAGGAGGCGTTGCTCAAGAGAATACCACAGAGTTGGCCTTCAGTCCTTAAGCAGCAGCTGCCATGTGATAGCAGTGTCTTTTCCAGCTCTTGCTTACATGGCCCTTAGGAGTCAGGGGCTTGGCATTTCGGAGCAGTCATGCATCGCAGAACTCAAACTAAAACTGCAGTGGATAGCTGGTGCTGGGCCGTTTCAAGTAAAAGCTGCTTGCACTTCTCACCTTTTTAATAAGTTTCCTTCTCACAGAAAGAAATGGTGCCCAACTGCAGTGTGCTTGCAGGAAGCCACGAGGGGAGTCTGTTTTCAGACCTGCTGCACTGTGCTCTTAGTGGGCAAGGACCTAAGCAGAAAACTGAGTAACAGCAATGTTTGTATTTTTATTAAAAGGAGTTATTAAAATAATAAGTTTCCTTCTGAGGGAACATCTTCAGTAACACTTGTAACAGAGGCCTGAGGCAGAATGCAGACAGTGTTTTTGTTGAGACAAGTAATAACAAGTTAGCAATTTCAGGAGCAGTGGAGCTTAGGAACTCTGATTTCTGATGGCTCTTTCCACTGTTCATTTTCTGATGTATAATAATAAAGTTGAGTATACATCACGCTCTCTGCAGCATCGCTGTTTTGAATGTCTCTGTTCTACTTGGTCATTAATTTTTGTAGCAATTGTAGGAACTTGGTATTTCTGAGGCATTTAGCCTCTCTGTCAAATTCTCTTGAAATAAGCCCACATGCCAGTAAAATCCCTGGGGAGGGGGTGACAAGCAGAGTAGCAGAGAACACAGTCGCATGTGTGTTATTTTCTTAGGAATGCAATGTCTGTGGTGTGAGCTCTTTTTCCTGTAAGACATTTTATATGGTTGCCAAACTTGTTGCAAAAAGATTAAGTGATGTCATGGATGCTGGGTTGCCAAGTTACGAGTGTCACATCCCACAGGAATACTACACCAAAGGGGTGAGCAGAAGTGACTCATCTTTATGCCTCAGTTAGGCCTTCCTTTTGGTTGCTATTGGGTCTGAAACCCAGATCCCTCCCTGCCATGGGAGCTCCTAACCACTGGCCCACCACTGTCTTTCATTAGTGCATAGTGGAACAGCTCATCCTGGAGGGAAGTGAGAGAAAGCCACATAAGAGATCATGTTCTGCTACAGAGCTTGGGGTATGATGTATGATTTCCATTTTCCTTAGACAGTGGGGGACTTTGATTCTCATCCCCCACATCCAAGGTGGCACTGTTAATTACTCGGATATCCCTTGAGTTACAGGGCCAGAAAGGAATTCAAAATGTAGACCTTCCTTCACTCCAGGTCGAGTCGCCAAGGTCATGTTCACAGAAACTGGCCTGCTACAGGCCTGCAGCAATGGTCTCCCAAACTTCCCTGACCAGGGATACAGTGGACCTGTGTCACAACTAATGTTTCTTTTGAGGCCCAGTCTGGAAGACCTCTGGTAGGAATGTCCATAAATCACCACTTGCTGATTGTGGCAGGGGAGAGAGTTAGAATTACTGATTAGTGAGCTTGGTGTCTCCTTCTGGGCAGTGTTTCAGTGGTTCCTGCCACTGAAACAAACGTCCGGTGGATTTTCATGAAAAAAACATGGGCAATGAGAATCTATGCATCTGAAGAGCTAAGCATGTTTAATGCCAGAAATAATGATAAATATTGAGGCCAATCTCCTGATCATTTCGTTATTTCATTGAAGAAATTGTTTCACATTGTTTGTCATTTATGCCTTACTTGTAGGTACTTGATTACCCCCTACTACAAGGAGACTTAAAAAATTACCAATTTTCTTGCTAACAAATTTTTTAAAAGATGGCTAGCAGAATCCATTTTGTGTTAGTTTTGCCTTTTCAAAGAGATTCAAGAGCACTAGTTAGTCAACTTGTACAAGCAGCTTGTTAAATAAAAGCTATTTTGCATCTAGTTTAGCAGCCAATGCAGTTTGGATCAACATCATATATTACTTACAACTTCTGCTGTTTGAGGTGTTGGGTTTTTTTGGTGAGTGGGGTTTATTTTTGGTATAAAAACAGCTTAGCCCCTGCTTCTCATTCAAATGACTAGTTGTTCTTTAGATCCTGAAATTATTCACAGAAACAAAACTTGGAATCAGTTTTCCTAATTTTCCTTATGTATAAGGAGCAATCGGGCCTCCATATTGTTTGCTTGTGCTAAGACTCATTTGTTTCCTATCTCTGTCTCTTCATGTATAAACTTCTGTTTTTTAAGAAGAAAAAAAAAAAAAAAACCACCAAAAACCTCACAAAGTAAAATCAGTTCTTCCCCTAGCCCCAGAGTCTCAGATGAGATCTGCAGAGGACAGATCCCCAGTATAAATCCATAGCTCTGTTCAGGATTTGTTTATGAAACAGTAATACATTGTGTAAGACTTTTTGCACAAATCATAGCATCTTGCTTACATGAGAATCTTTTCCATTCTCTGCACATCTCTCTTGAGAAAATGTCTCTTGAGAAAGTCTCTCACATTTCAAGTTCTGCACCAACAATTAAAATGGTTTCATGACCTCAGCCACTCCCAGCAGACTTCAGACTTCTCTGGGGAGCCTTCCAGACAAGCGACACCTAGCTGTATGATTGTTATGTCTTCTGTGAAGGTTTCATCTAATTCCACAGAGACAGGGGAAGGATGCACACAATGATTCAAGGTGCTGCTGTGCTGATTTACATGAGCAGGCGGACCTGTACTGCTGATAGAATTAGCTGGAATAGTTCTCCATCTGAAAGTCAGGCTTGTTCAGATGCAGACGTAAGGGCAGGACAATATAGAGGTGTTCCTCTAGAATCAGGTCCTAGAGGATGGCTACTTGGAGGAGACAGGTGCGCTCAGGTTAGCAGCATCTGGGGGAATTGGCAGCAGAGTGCATGTGGAGCCAGTCTGAGCAATACTGAACTACCAGGACAAGCAGGCCCCTGAGCACCTAGAGCTGAACAGCACTGATCTATTTACATGATTTGAAACAGGAAATGAAGGTCCTATTAAAACCTAACTTTGATCCCTGGAAAGATCCCCTCACAAACAGTCATTTTAAGCACATGGAAGACCAGTAGGTGTTTAAAAAAACCCATCAGCATGGCTTCACCAAACTCACTTTTTTCTCTGCTAGGTCAACTGACTTGAGGAACAGGACAGAAAAAGAAAATTGGTGACAAGGGATGAAAGACAGCGTACTTACAAAGGTTGCGGGTGGCACCAAGCTGGAGGGCCTGCAGGGACTGTGGCAGGTGTGGTCAAGTCTCAAAGCAGTCTTCACAAATCAGAGGGATGTTCCAGAACTGACAGGATGAGCTTTGGTAGAGACCTGGGGAAGAAAAGTCCACAGCATCTATGCAAACTGAGAAGCAACTGAGCCACAGATGGGGCAGGAAAGGCTCACAACGTAAACAGGAATCATCAGTGTGTCCTATTGGGTAGAGGCCGAGGGCTGTTTCTAGCTGATCTCATTAATCCTGCTGACATGATTAGGAAGATAGCTATGCAGTGACACAATTACAGACAAAAACATGATGCTTAGAGCCACCATACCAGAGAACTGGTGAGTTACTAACCAGCTGCCAGATACCAGTCGCAAAAAACAAGCAGCTCCCCTAAAACAAATCCCACAGCCCTGAAGATCTTGCTGTTTTATGGCCAGATCCTAGTCCTTGCTTATGCCCAGCAATGTATACCCTGGTAAACAGCCTAATTGGAATCACAGGGACTGTGTAGTACTGTTGAACATGAACACAACTTGCTGAACATAGCCTGAGGTGAGGAGTTTGCTGACTAACTAAGGGCTTAAATTACACAGGACATCACAGCATTCTTTCTACAGTGCATGACACCATCCGTGAGGTCACATCCACAGCTCCAACCCATTTTCTAGCCAAGTATTGTCTACTTTGGACAGTCTTCCAAAGTTTGAAGAGCCATGAAAAAAACAGATGTTGCCATCTTACACAAGCTTTTGTGTGGGGAGCTTGTGTTGCTGATGTAACACAGGACATTCGTTCCTGTTCACCTGGTACGTTTTTAAGCACGACTCAACAACAAAAAAAACAAACAAACAAAAAAAGAACCTCAGTAGATGTAAGATAGCTCTAATTTCTATGCACACATTGTTCTGAACATTGTGGGACTTAGGCTTTTCCTCAGATGGATTCTCAGACTTTGCTGTGGTTCAGAAACGGCTCCCAGAACCTCCTGATTTAGAAACAATCTCTCTGCATAATGTGAAACTGGCTTTGTTTCCCCAATGTGTCCCAAAGTATGGAGTTGATTAATTCTGATTTCACCCTGCAGAGAGCCATGTCACACACACACCCTTGCCACCTGGTACAGGAGCTACATTCTTTCCCTGTTAGTCATGGAGCAGGGCTGCCTTTAACCTACAGCTGCAGACAATTACATGCACCACGGGGTGCTCCTCCCATGATTCAGGAGTTCCTGTCTCCTGGTGCTGCAAGGTGCCGAGTGTCCCTACCCCCCCCGTCGCCTTCCTGGTGACCTCAGGGGATGCTGGTATCTCACCAGCATGACTCCTAGGATGGGACAGAAGGAATACGGGACACTCAGCAAGGATAATAAGCTCGGAGAAATGGTTGGGAGAGTGGCTGTGTTTAAGCTGACTAAGGGTGCCAGCTGCTGACTCTGACTGGGTGAGATTTACCTGTCACGCTGTTAGGCTGATCAGGTGTGAGTCACCCAAACTGTGCTGTGAGGTGCAGTACTGCCTTCATGCTGCACAGGGGTTAGGAAACTGGTTTTCAGCAAACCAATGCATTGATTGCTCTTTTATTTCCTGCAGCTTTTTCCATTGCACATCACTGGTTGCAGGCATTACTCCTAATAGCACGGGACAGTATGTTTTTAGACAGGCAGGTTGAGAGACAACCCAGTGTGGTCTCCAGTTATTTTGGAGAACTTCACTTTGGAGATTATCATCAACAGAGGCCTGCAGGTTTCTGATGGCTGCTGACTCGGCTCTGTGAGGCCTTTGGACTCAAGCCTGCCATCGCATGCTGTGTATGAGGATGTGCCATCTGCATTGCCCTCGCTAAATCCAACTTCCTCCAGCGTGAGTGTGTAGCTGGAGAGCAGCGGGTTGCCCCAACTTGAGGAAGGGTCTCAGCACGCAGTCTTCACAGGGTATGTTTGAGATAAGCAGCCACGTACGCTGACAGTTGGCAGAGACACTAAATGGCATCACATCAATTGATCTTGATACCACCTGGCTTTCAAAGGGTTGATTCTGCCAAAGTCAAACACTCGGGGGCTATTGCTGTCTTTGCGGTAGATGGAAAAGAATTGGGGAAGGAGTTTTTCTCTGTCTGTATTCTTTTGTCCTTGCTGCTTTTAGATAAGGTGACACAAATTTTTCAGTTCCCTTTGGATTTAAGCTGGTAATTGTGTCAGGCACAATTATGACTCTGTATCACAAGAACAAATCATGACAGAAGCACTATCAGAAAAGAAATCCCTCAGAGCAGGAAAGGTACTCTAATCTCCCTTTGCTTAAGCTTTGAATATAATTTGGATTTGCCAAGCATAGGGCCTGAAAGGAGTAATCTGGGGTGTACTGCCCAGTAGAAACATTTCACCAGCTAACCAAGGGATATTCAGATCTAGGTGAAAAATCAGAGAGAAGTTCTCTAATGTGTCTGCAAGTCCCTCGGTAGTGCCAGGTACATTCTTCCCTTCGGATTTCAGGAAAAGTTCAATTTAAGGAGATCAGACCACGGTTGGTGCATGGAAACAAAAAGGCGGGACAATAACTGGCCCTACCTTAAATCAAATAAAATAAAAGAAAAGAACTAAACATCAGCAACAAAACAATAGCCACTAATATAAAGGCTAAAATAGGTGTCTCTGCCATTCTCTAGGAATTTCCCTGTACATTCTCTAACTCACGTTTTTAAATTAAAATGTTCAACAAGATTGTACCAAGTAGTTTCATTTTCTAGAATGCAATATTCAATAAAAAGTCAACTATAATCTCAATTTAAAATGTTGAATTAAACTTTAAAAAAAGTCTTAGGAAAAGGGCATATCTCAACAAAATTTACTTTATTATATAATTTACTTCTTGCTGAAAGTGTCAGACAGCAATGTCAAATAGTCATGCCAAGTTCATTGTTCAAAAAAAAAAAACAAACATCTTTTAAGGATTTTTTCANAAAAGCTTGAAAACCTTGAGTATTTGACTAATCTAAGCTGTTAATGGAACCAGCTGAAAAAGCATCTGAAAAGGGGTTCACCTCACTCTGCTGTGTCACTTTGTAGGGCCAGATATTTAACATTTACATCTTTTAATCTTTGGATAAAGCACAGAAAATATCTACAGAAAAGATATCCAGCTCTCTTTGTGCTGTCTCCTAAGTTGCCCATGGCTTCCCTTAACAAATCCATGGATTGTATGATGGTCCTCATCTGCCCCACTGAGCAGCATTTAAGATCCAAGACCACATTATCGAGAAGTTATTTTCTTTAGCCTCCGACCTTCTGTGCCATCTACTTGCCTTCCTCTTGGCATCCACTCCTGCTCTTGGTTCCTGTGCTCTTTATAGCTCCTTGTGTCATGGAGCTACCAGGGGCAGCAAATGAGCTAAAAGAGCTGAAAAGGGTGAGGGAGAGGAAGAATCAGATGGCGCAATGGTTTCTCTCAGCATTCCATTCTCCTCAACTGTACGTGGTCCTGAGCTACCTCATCTAGCTGAAGGATCTCTTTAACTGGGATACTAGACAATGGGATCTCCCTTCCAACCAAAATTATTCTACAGTTTGGTAGAAGATGGTGCTCGTGGACTTGTTGCCTTGGTAGAGAGCTTGGTGAGCTGCAGTCAGCCCCGCTGTGTGAAGTGAATAAAGAATTGGGTAGTGTGGGGCTGGTAGTCTCATTTCCTTTCTTGGCAGATCTATGGGGATAACCATCCTGCATTAGGCTGATGAACTAGCTTCCAGTTGTATGATATTTTTGATAGTCAAAGAAAATATGTTATCTAAATTGGACCAAAAAAATAAAAAACTCCTATTTGCTCTCAAATAAGGTGAGGTCGTTTTTTCCTCTTTTTCTCTTTTTTCTTGTTTTTTTCCCCTTTCTAGTTCCACAGAATTTGAGCTAGTGGTCTGTTATTAGTGTACAAGTAAATCTGCAAATCCTGAGTCAAAGCTCTTTGGAGATGGTCCAGCAGAGAGACTCCCTCCTCAAGGAGGAGGCTGTTTTTTTCTCTTTCCCCAGGAAAAAAAAAAAATCCCACCACTCTTCTGCCAGCATCATCACAGAGATTATATTCTGCTGACATTCTGCATGATAGATGGGGTTAATTTAAAGAAAGAGAGAAAAACTGACTGGCTTTTTTTTTTTTTTCCCCCAAATAGGGAGAAGTTTGATCACTTCAGTACAATGGAAGCAAAGAGAACTCAAGAGAATTATTCCTCTTGTAAATGGAATCTGATTTTCTAATGCAAAGAGCAGGCTTTAATTACAGCAAATTGAAACAATGAAGTGTTTCCTTAGCAAAAAGTCTGAGGTGATTTTTTTTGTTTTATTGTTGTAATTGCTGTGGAAGGGATGCATGTGCTTAGGAATACAAACAATTATAGTAGAATTTAATTTCAGTCAACAATTTTGTAAGAAGTATCATCATCAACAGGAATGTTTTCCCTTAACTTACTTGTGTCCTTACCTTAAGAACAAAGCACACGTACAGTGATGGGCTGTGACTGACAGTTCTTCCTAGACTGTAGTTACTACGTTTGGTAGCATCTGTATTGCATGATCAGATTGTGACTAACTGCATTAATAGGATAGCCCTGTGACACAATACATCACTCTGGCCAGGTTTTCAGGTTTAAAATGTCCGCAGTTTGTTCCATAGCCATGGTCTTCTGCACTTGCATGGTCACATCGCAGGCTGGGGACACGTGCTGGTTCCTGGCATCACTTCTGCAAGCAGACATTCTAAAACTTGAGGAAACTGAAGGAAAAGAAGTAAACACCCACACTTCTGTGAGGCTTTCTGAGTATAAAAAATGCATGCTGTGTTTGTTAGAGGCTGAAGTCAAATTAGCATTTAATTGCATTAACATTTAACGCTTAAAAATGTCAGGAAAAGGCTGAGAAAAAAAAATCAGAACTTAGAAGAGAGACAGATCTGAAGCCCACAAGTTTAAATGGCTGATTTGGATTCCTGATGAAGAACCATCTCCACTTTTCTTGCCATGCAGTAAACAAAAATCTTGTGTATTCCATCCCAATGCCCTGCCACCAGCTTTTTAAACAAGTTGAGGCTAATCAAGTTGAACTACTCTTTCCCAGTATTTTCGCTCCTTGTTATGTTATTCAATAATGAAAATTGCAATGGAAGTAACACAGACCACGCTCTTCTGAGGTCTCGGGACTGTCAGACATGCTCCATTTACCTGCAGCACCTGCTTGAGCAAACTGAGGAGGAGCTGCAAGATTTTCTGGGGAGGACAGATATGCATTCAGGCCTGGTGCAGCAATCAGCACGGTGCCAGCACAAACAGGAGTGGCTGAGAGAAGCTGTGTGTGTGTGTTCGGCACCTTCGTTCTTTGATCCACGCAGCAATTATTATCATCCCCTCAAATCTGAGTGGGGATATCTACAAAGTATAAGCTCTGCCAGATACAGTCTGCAAGACATCAGAAATGAATGCAGTCCCAGAAGGCCCAGTAAAAGGTCCAGTGTTCCTAGGGAAATGCTGTTCCAGAAGTATCACGTTGCTGAAAACTTGGAATTTCATAGCACAATGAACTTGCACATAGAAAAGAACATTCAGTGATTTATAAAAACATTCATTTTTAATGAAGACACTAAACACTCAGAGCTTTGTCTCTTCACTTCTGTGCCCAGCCTATTGCTTCTGTAATGAGACCCCAGGCACCAGAAGAACTGCAGTGGTACAGAGCTGTCTCAGCATTTCTGTGCTGGAGAGATTTCAGGTTTTCGGTCACTTAAGAAATTATTTGACGGTAATAGATATTAAGGAAACTAAGGTGCTTGGAAGATTTGAGAAGAAATGTTTTTCTGAGTGGGGCTAAGGACTGTATGGTTTTGGTGAGTCTTCTCACAGAGAGCCCCACGAAGGACCCCTTGCAGACTGCAAGAGCGGGGCAGCATCTGGAGGACTGAGGCAGATGAGGCAGAAGAGGATGAATCTCTGTAAAGGGCCAGAGTGGTATTTGTAGCCTCGCAGAAGGCATGCCAATTCCTCTTCTCTTTCCTAAAAGCAAGGTTCACACTCGCTACATATGTCTTCTGTACTTTCAGAACAGGATGTGCAGGAAGCAATTCCTTTGGGGAAATACCAATGAAGGTATCTCTCTAAAAACCTCTAATGAACCTAGGTCATGGAAGAAAGTGCTCAGAGGTAATTGTGCTGCTACACTATTCAAAGGAGCTGGTCCGAGACAAAAAAATAATGGTGTGGAACTGGAAGTTGTCTCCTGGGGTTCCCACCACCACCACCACCCCTTCTTTCTGATCAAAGCACCTAGACTCATCACAAAAGTCTTTCTTCATGGCATCTTTGTTACAGCTGGAAGTGCCATTAGCTTCTTTTTAAAACTGAAAACCTAGAGAACAAAACGAAATGCCTGAAGTCACCGAGCCTGATATGTCTCAGGCTTTTCCCTTACCCTGGAACTACTCCATTGCATATGCTACTTGCAGGCAATGCTGTACAGTCAAGCCAGACAGGAGAGAAAATGCCAAGAACTATTTGTTTTGAGATGCATCACACAGACACTGCATTTATTCTGCATGCATCAAAGAAAATATTTTCCTCCTTCATCACCCTCTTCTGCCAGCTCCCTAATTTTCCAAAGCAATATCCATAAATTGGAATTTCTGCATGGACATGAAAACAAAACATTACTGCAATGGCTTTTGGCATGGGCATGTACTGCATTTCAATAATTGCTCCTAATTTTATTTCTGAACCATGAAATCTTTGCCACCTGACTCTTAGATTAATTTATTAACAAGATAAAGCTATATACCATAAGGCTTCTCAGATAAAAAGCTTAGCTATGAGGAGGCTTCTTATTATCTTTTTTTATCCTTGACGATGTCAAAGCAAATTGTAGCATCTAACTCTTCAGCTAAAACCTCTATTCAGTACTTGCTTCTTAACAAATAGGATAATACTCATTTTACTGCAGAGTTTAATTTTGGATGAGGTGACGCAACAGATCGGAGCAGAGGCACTGGGTAATGGCATCCTGCTGTGTGATAAACGACAGAGCGCAACTGAGTAATGCAGAGGCAATTAAAATAGGAATACCTCCCTGGAAGTCGGCACCCTATAGCCCCGTGACTAAGGGGAACCAAGTAACCAACTGCTTCAGCTTTGTTCACGCAGTATGCCACTCACACATAGCCATGCTGCAGAGCCTGAGGGGAAATAGTCCAAATGAGGAGAACTTTGGTCTGTTTTTTCCACAACAGAGCGGCCCTCCATACAGCAGCTTCCCCTTCTCTGCCACTATCCATGAAGTGGCTCAAGATCACATAGTGCATCTGAATAAATTGGAAGCCCTTGTCCTAGATGAGGCATCGCTCTCCAAGCAGTAATGTTTTCAAACAGCTGCTTATCTTGCAGCATGTCCTTAGACTCAGTGGCTTTGCTGACTTAGTGATCCCATATGGACACTTGCGATTTTGGGTTTTTTTTGCTGCAACAAGTCCTCTTTCACCAGTATGCTTCATGCCAAGCACTGTATGCATCAGTTACTGGCACTGTCCTCTAGGAGAGATGGTCTGTGTCACAGCTATGAAAGGCAGTAAGAACTGGGGGACGTATGGATTAAAATAAATAGATAATTGGTCATGATAGAGCAGGGAAATTGGGAAAATGCTAAATCTCTTCCAAGTTGCAGGGCAGGAAGGGCATTTGGCAAAGTCTATTTCAGAAACATATGCAGGCAAACCTAAGATACTCCTGACTCCTAGTTTCATCTGTTAGCTAAGGTGTCATGTAGTCTCAACTGAGACAGCTTTTTAGTTTAGTTCAAGGCACTGAAATTAGTCATAAAAGAGAGCATTATAATTCATTCTGTCAAAGCTATTTTTGTTCACTGGGAGCTGTTTTTACAGACTGACATAATTGGACAATAGGCACAATGAGCCTTTATTGTGATATTATCTTCACAGAGCTAGGGACTTTGTTGTAGGAGGGGATGAAAGGCAGAGTTCTGCCAAGCAACACGTCAAGGAGAAAGTCTACCTGACCCGGGGAAACCAGGAGGCCGCGGTCTTCTTCCTGGTAAGCCCATAGCAATCCCACTAAAGCTGCCTCACTGTAAGGCTGGCACAGAGTCAGACCCAAGGACTGTAGTGATGCTCTGTGCTGGCAGTTCCCCAGAATCCAGTTCAAGACAGAAGGCATGGGCAATATGTGGAGAGGAGGGGGAGAAAAGTAAAAAAGGAAGAGATTTCTGATCTAGATGTCCACCTTTGGATAAGCTCCTGCCCTAGAATCACAAGATCATAGGAGCTGGAAGGAACCTCTGGGTATGATCTAGTCCAACTCCCCTGCTAAAGCGGGTTCTCTAGAGTAGGTTGCATGGGAAAGCATCCAGATGGGTTTTGAATATCTCCAAAGAAGGAGACTCCACAACCTCTCTGGGCAGAGAGGCCCCCTCAGAGCCTGTTCTAGTGCTCTGTTATCCTCAAAGTAAAGAAGTTCTTCCTCATACTCGTATGGGACTTCCTGCGTGCCAGTTTTTGCCCATTGCCCCTTGTCCTGTTGCTGCACACCACTGAAAAGAGCCTGGCCCCATCCGCGAGGAAGGACAGCTGGCTTTTCCATCTTCCTTTTCACAGTTCCACATGCAGACCTGACCATACACAGCAACACCCCCTCAGAGCACATAAAGCATCAGATATCGACATGGTGGGTTACAGTCACCTATTTACCTCGTCACCAAAGGAGAACTTGTAAGATGTGCCACACAGCCAAGCCATACCCAAAATGAACAAGAAGTTTTCTGAATGTCATTACTGTCTGTGTGCTCTAATAGAAACCTTTTCATAATGCTTCCCATCTTCCTGACTTCTTGTATTGTCTAGGTGGATATCAGCAATGTGCAGCCTCATTTTACCTCGTGGGCAGCTCTGTCAGGGAGTCAAGCTCTGTGGCAACACTGGGCTACAAACTCCAGTGCTTGGCACACTGGTCTGTATCTCAGCAAAGCAGCACCTACACAGGCATGAGGCAACCAAAACAAAATGAGACATTTACCTCCTCCTGATTTCAGCCTGTGCTAAAAATCCTTTGCAAACTGTTCCTAGCTTTGCTCTCAGAAACTGCTTGCAAGCAGCTGACAGCTGAGGCTTAAAAACCACATTGATTAGAGATGGCCTGTGCTGAGTGAGAAAACGTGATGCTTAAAAAAGCTAGCAAGCATCTAGCATCCCATGTTGCTAGATGTTTTCCCGTAGCACCTAATGATCTGGCGCAGAGCTGGCTGGTGGTGGGAGCTCCTCATCTTGCTGAGATTGCCTCACAAGCTGTTCTGAGCATAGACAGCTTCTCTGCATCCGTCCTGCTGTGGTTGGTCCTGCCAACACAGAGGCTGCTATAGTGCGAATGAGGGAAAAACACGCTGTGCTGCTGACACCAGGAGAGCTCATTGCCCTGCGGTAAACAAGGCGATGATAATTCTTGCAGCCCTAATGGGGACTGCTGAAATGTCAAGGCTGGTAGCTGCCCTTTCCCTTCCAATGTGATCGTTAGCCCCTGGACAGGGAACAAATGACTGAGGTGCTGCTGCCTGACAGCCACTGAGCGCCTCATTAGGAGGTAAAACTGTACATTCAGCACCTCCAGGCAGTTCTTAAAGCAGCTTGATTTTGAACAGCAAGCTGCAAAGCAGGCTCCTGTGGCACACAGCACCTTTTCTGTAAGGGAAGCCTCTGCTTTAAATGCCTCCAAATCCCAGGCAAATAACTGTTTCCATTCCCAGTGCTTAGCTGTACTGTATGGGGCTGTGTAGTCTGCTCGTGTTTATAAATAGCCACTTTGTTTACCGATTATTTTAAGTATTTTCAGGAAAGGGAAGGAAAAAAACTCTGGGAATATTGAAATTGCCTGTCTGCCCTCATTAGCCCAATAATTATTTCACTGTAATTCAATTGTTTCTTGTGCTCGGTTCAAGATAAGAAGACAGCAGCAGTAATAATAGCTTATGAAGTTCCTCTTTCTTTTCTTTTTGCTTCTTTCTCCAAGGCTATTCATCCCTGCCTCTGCATCTCCTCCCTTCTAGCTAAGATATACATCTTGGGGGTCTTACTGACGTGCATTGAATCAGAACTAAAAATACTTATCTTCCCTTTTTTTTAGTGTTTTTCTTTTTTTTTTTATTCTTTTTAAACCCAGATCAGCTGATGTTTTTCATGGTGGGTACACGGTGAAAGCTAAATGAGATTTATCTTGTTTTATTCAAGTTAATAAAATCTGCAAACATGGTGTGACCTATTACTGAAAACGAGGATACTTTAAAAACCGCATCTGTGGATGCTCAAGACTGCATCAAGGCAAATGCTTTGAACTACATGACAGCTTTTGATGCTCTTTACTATGGCAGTGGAAATAGGAGGAAGGAGTGTAGATCCCAGGTGTATAAGCATTCCATTAGAGGTAGAAATGGCACAAAAATATTCATGTAAGTTTGGAGTTTTCTGAAAAGCTTCCTTCTGCTTGGGCCTTGAGTGGACTCACTGGGCAAGGTGAGCAGATAACCGGGTCTGCCCAGCAGGCATATAATGTTTTGAGCTGAAAGCAACCTGTTGTCTTCATGGCTTTGCCATGGCCAGGGGTACAACCAAAGCGGCTCTCGTTCACATTGCATTCCCCATAGTGTCCCTTTTAGGGTGCACCATGAGGCCCTGCAGTTGGTGAAGGCATCCCCAAGAGGTAGTGCCTTGAGGGAGAGACCTCCATGGGTGGATATATCCTACTATCCTACCTATCTCTCTTTTCACTGACAAATCTGAGAACAGAATTCTGTTGAAAAAAAACCCTTGGTCCTGCTACTAGACTTAGGTAGTAACAGTCATGCAGGACGAGACCATTTTAATAAAGTTTTAGGGTCAATTTTGTTGATGCAGTTTCCTCAATCAGGATGTGTTGAACTGAACAGTTTTCAAATTGTATCCTAGTTTAATTGTAAAGCTAAAAGGATTAATCCTTCTGCTCTTTGACCCAGAGATGCATTTCAGAGTTCAAGGAGTTCTCCTTGCTGGGGAGAGAGCTGTACATTCATCCTCCTGAGGTATCTACTTTTATCTCATATCTGTCTCCTCACCAGAGGAACAGCATGGAGCTACATGTCTTCTGTAGCAAGGACAGAACCTGATATTTTCCTATGCCTATTTCCAGTTATTTTTATTAATTTCCCACTTTTTCAATGAAACAGCATCCACCTCCCTTTGCACCAAAGTCTCCATGTCCAGGCCCATGACATTTAAGTTACCCCTTGGCAAGCTTCAGTGGCCTTCTCTGTGCATGTCCAATCCCACCACAACTGCAAGGTGTTGAGACTGAACCTGCAACAGTTGATATGCTGCTGTGAAGTGGCAGTACGAGCAGGTGGAGCAGCAGGACCAGTGGGCTAGCCACAGTATGGGGAGAGCAGCTCAGGCTTCACCAAGACTAACCACAGGAAAGGAGCTGCGAGATCTGCTTGAGTTTCTCAAAACTCCTGTGGGTTAATCTTGGTCACCAGCTTGGCCTTTCTCAGAGAAGCTGGGATGTTTTGGGAATGACACAAAAGGAAACATTGCCTGACCTCATTATCATGTCCTGAAGTGGAGTAACAGGCGCTTGGGTTGCTGAACAAGGCTTTCTGATTTGCAAAGTGTCAGCTTGCCTTACGCCCCATAAACACTCCAAGTCCCAAGAAAGAGGAGGAGGAAAAGAGGAAATCAGTGGGGAAAAAAAAAAACCAGGGGGCTCTCAAGCACCCAAGAGTGTTGCTTTATATTAATTGTTCAAAATTACTTTATAGTAATTGCTATGCTAAGTATTGCTTTACAATCATTTCAGTGCCAAATCTTCCATCGGCCTCCCTCAGCCTGAGACTTTACTAGGAGCTGTTTTTAATTTGCATCACAGTTCTGAGCTGATCACTTGTGTCCTCGCAGGCAGTGTTATCAGCCCCACCACAAGTGCCAGGTGATGTGGGAAGAATAATCAGGAGAGGAAGAGGAATGGGCCAGGCTTGGGTAGGCTGGGCCACAAAGAGGAATGTGCAAAGCAGACTGGATATGCCTTCTTAACAGAATATTTAAAACCTACCAGGACCCTCTGAGGTGGCTTCAGCCCAACATCAAGGCCATGGGCTGTTCCCATCAGCATTCACGTCTTGCTGCATTGTGTCTGCATTGCTTCTTCTGCAATGAGGCTCTCCTCGGTGCTACACATTTTCTTAAGGGAAGTGCAGGAGCTTGTTAGTGTATTGCCATTGTTTTTCCAGGAAGAGTTAATATCCAGCTGGGAACAGCTTATCTTCCAAAGGAACAAGAGGGGCAAGTGTCCTTGACTGCAGGAGTCAGTGCCGTTCAGCTCTTTGCACTGAGCCCTGCCTTGGCAGTGGTGAAGGACATTATTCTTCATGTTCTGAAACCGCCAAAATTGCTTTCATTTGCAGATTTTTCTTCCTGCTCAGTGACAAGCAGAGAGGACCTGCATGAAGAAGAGAAGCTGGCTGCAATGGCAGCACCCCATGCCTCTGTAGCAGGGAAAGCTGCTTTTCCCCATCTGTCACTGGTGACTGTCCAAATGACCTTGGCATGGCGGGGGGGTGACAGTCATTGAGACCCAGCTGCCTGCTTTCCTACAACGACGTCATTTCCAGATTTACTGCAATGGAAGTGGAGAAATCCAGCACAGCGTCCTTCCCAGAGGGTGCATGACTACATCGAACGCCCCCAGCAGTAAGATTGCTGCTGATTTTCCCTTCCTTGGACTGAATCCATTTAATATGTCCCCAGTTCTCTTCTGAGCCCCGCAAACACAAATCGTCTCCAACAGGAGCCTGTAGCATTCGCAGTACCAGCAAATGTCCGGCAGTGCTGTTCAGCAGCAGGATTATCCTGTGGCTGAACTTGTCTGACCTAATTTCAAATCCCCTCAGATACAATAAATCAGAAAGTTCAGCTCAGATTCATGCATTTCTCTGTGCAGAGTGAAGAAAAAGTAAACAGAAGGGAAAAAATGCCGGGGAAAATGTTAGTCTGTGAAGCAAACCTGATAAAAGTGATCATGAAAGCAGAAGCCAAGAGGGGTATGAGAAACTTTCTGATAGAGCCATAATAATTTGTGCTTTGTGAAGAGTGTGTATTGGCCGTTGGAAAGAAAAGGAAAGGTCGTTTTATCGCCGTGTCATCATTTATCTTCAACTTGAGTATGCTCTCGTAGATATTAATGGACCACCATAGAGACCATAAAATAAAACAATGTGAAAGCTAAGTAGATTTGCAGATCTCTTCAAAAAGTACTTTGAGCAGTTTGTAAAGTCCTGTGTTCCTAAATATCTGCTTTATTACCAGGATTTGGGAAGGCTGCAGCAGATGAAAACATGCTGTTACTGCAAAGGCTGACCTGTGTACAGCTTTCCATCCATACTGGGTTTCACAGGTGGAAAACTGAGCTATGGTGAAGCAAAACAACTTGCCTAAAGCTACACAGCTGGCAGGGATAGAGCTGGATATAAAATCTGAGGCTTTTGAAGCCCAGATCAATGCTTTTTGATCCTAAATGCAGATGTCCAGAGAAGCAAAAGCAATACCAGGATTTCCTACAGGCAAGAGCTCCAGTGTGAAATTTTCTTTTACATTTCAAGTCAGCAATCATGATTTGGGTCAGTGAGTATGAGAGATACTTGGAGTAAAGCCGGGGGTTCAGGACATACGGCTGAGCAAAAGTAACTGGCCAAAATGAAAGTGCTAGCTTTAACAGCTGAAATTCATACTCATATGTTGAGTTGGGCAACTCATACGTTGACCAAGAGTAAAATCAAGACTCAGTCATCTTCCAGAGCCCAGGTAAGAGCAGAACAGTTTCAGGGCCCTTTGCTGCTCACCAGATCCTATCTATGGCTGGCAAAGAGGCCCGCGTTTGAAGAGAGAAATTTCTGAACACTTTTACTACTTAAATTTTCATCCTTTTGGGGCACTCTCCCTTGAGCCCAAGATACATTTACAGAGTGACATTTTTCTCAGTATTGGTCTTCACTGTCTGCTCTCACCTTCCTCAAAGCTCTTAGGAAGGAGCCAACTTATTACAAGCACGGATTCCCTGTGGGTCTCCTCTCAGCACCAGGTCTAGCTGCTTCAGCACTCTGCTTCAGTTTCCCTGAATATAGAAGTGGACCGATGTAATATGCTGTAATTTCCTTGCTTATCATAAGGGTTATTGTTTGATTCAGAAGTTGCTTGTAATGAACTTTGAATATTTTGTCATTTTGGTGAAAGTGCAAGATGTTGAACTTCATTTCTCTTGAATTTGATTTTGAAACAGTGTGTGCACCTTCAAGTCCACTCTCCTTGCAGAAACATGATATTACTTGATAAAAAATTTAGTAAGAAGTAAAATTATACTACTAATAAGGGAAAATAAATTGTACCCTACCAAATATTACTCTCTTTCTTGAGATGTCTTCCCCATGTTTTTATCACGATTTATGGTAAGTCAGTAAAATGACTTCATTAAACACTTCATAAGTTGCACAGCTGGTGTGCTATGGCCTGGTCTATGATTAAGCATTTTATTGCTGTAGCAATGTTAAAAGTGCATTTTCCTGTATTAATATCAAAAACAAAGAATCAGGGAGATTTGGAGTTTCAGCACTGAAAATCCCTCTCCCTCACTTGACATTTCTGATTTTACCTTCTGAGTTGCTAAGCGTCCATAACTGCTTCCTGATTTCCGATGGTTCAAGCAAATTCCATCTCCTTTTGTTATCTAATTGGGGGACAGCAAAGGCCGTCTGGGCTTCGAGGACATGCTCCTTCTTGGCCCAGACATGGAGACAGGAGGGATGTGAAATCCCACCAAAACCTTCCACTGGATGATTTTCTACAGCTCCTTTGACTTCTGCAGTTTCCTGGATGAGTCCCTGAAATCTCTCACAGATAGCTGAGCTCTTTCCAGAGGAAAATTAATATTTTTACAAAAGAGTCTATGGTGCTCCGGAGAGAGCTTAGCCCCAATACTGTGGTGTAGCACAGCCTAAAAGTGTAACCCTAAAAAAAATGATCATGTTATTACTTCTGAGTCTAGCACAGCCTGGGAGAGAGCTGGGTATCTTGGCCAGTGATGTCTCTTGGGGAGGACCAACCCTGCAGCATGCAGAGGCATCTGGGATGTTGTGGCAAGGCCAAGCACAGGGTGATGGGCTTTGGTGGGTCCCTGGATCTTCTCCTCATAGGATGAGAGCTACAGAGAAGAAACCTTTATTAAATGGGCATCAAATACCCATTTAAGAACTTCTTTGGGAGGAATTCAGCATTATCTGTAAGCGTGGATTACTGACCTGGTGAATATGTTACAATTTCTATTAGTCATTGATATTTTTAGAAACAGAGGCCATAAAAAATTTAAGTCATTTTGCTTCAGTTCTGCCATGGAAGAGATCTTTTTCTCTAAATTATATTTCCTCAGAGCCTTGTACGTCTGATGAACTGGAGTGAAGTTATAACAGAGATCTGCCTGATCTCTAGTGCTTCGCCAAAATATGAGTGTACATGAGTGCATATAGTTTCATTAGGCAAACAGAAAATTCTCCTCTCTAGATCTCCTCTCACTGCTGATTGCCCTAAATGCTTCCCTTTTCACTCACTTAGGGTGACTTTCCCTCAGGACTTATCCTTTTCCTACATAAAAACATGCCTTTACATTTAAAGCCATAGATTTGTGTACCATTATATATAAAGCCCTACTAGTTATTCTAATGCATGAGTATCCCTGCACTGTAAAAGTTTCCACAGCCTTCAGCATATTTCAGCACAAGGGCAACAAGGAGGATGCTTCCTTACATCACCGTCTGTTTTTTTGGGTGGCCCATGATGCTCCAGTGACCAAATATAATCCCATAGCCTGGTGCTGGACCCAAGGGCTGCTACTGCTGTTCCAGCCCTGGGGATGAAGCCGAACTGCAGGCTGCCTTCCTCCCGCATGGGCATGATGCCCAGCAGATCCTAAAGGGAGTCCAAAAAATCCAACTAGCGCATGGCTTTCAGCTTGGCGACCCTCCCCTGTGAGCACCTGTAGGGGTTGGGTTGGGACCTGGGGAGAGATTTAAAGAGGAAGAATATGCTGTTTGAGGCCAGGATGATCCATTATTATAGAATCACAGAATATCCCGAGTTGGAAGGGACCCACAAAGATCATGGAGCTCAACTCCTGGCTCCACACAGCACCACCCAAAATTCAAACCCTGTATCTGAGAGTGTTGTCCAAACACTTCTTGAACTCCAGCAGCTTGGGGCCGTGACCATGACCCTAGGCAGCCTGTGCCAGGGCCCGACCTCTGGTGAAGAACCTTTTCCTAACACCCAACCTGACTGTCCCCTGACACAACCCCATGCCGTTCCCTTGGGCCCTGTCGCTGTCACCAGAGAGCAGAGATCAGCGCTGCCCCTCCGCTCCCCGCTTGAGGAAGCCTCTCCTCAGCCTCCTCTGCTCTGGGCTGAACAAACCCAGGGACCTCAGCCGCTTCTCACACATCTCGCCCTCTAAACCCTTCCCCATCTTCATAGCCCTTCTTTGGACCCTCTCTGATGGTTTTATGTTCTTCTTATATTGTGGCACCCAAACCTGCACCCAGTGCTCGAGGTGAGGCCGCACAGCGCAGAGCAGAGCGGGACAACCCCTCCCCTTGCCTGGCTGGCAGTGCTGGGCCTGCTGCACCCCAGGGTACGGTTGGCCCTTTGGGCTGCCAGGGCACGCTGCTGACTCAGATTCAACTTGTCCCCTACCAGAACCCCCAGACCCCTTTCTGTGGGGCTGCTCCCCAGCCTCTCATCCTCCAGTCTGTGCACATATCCAGGATAGCCCTGATCCAAGTGCAGAATTCAGCACATGCTCTTGTTGAACTTCATATGGTTGGTAATGACCCAGCTCTAATTTGTCAGGATCTTTCTGCAAGGCTTCTCTACCCTTGAAGGAGTCAACATCTCCTCCCAGTTCAGTGTCCTCTGCAAACTTAGCAGACTTTCAAGTCCTGTATCCAAGTCATTGATGAAAACATTAAACAGGACTGGCCCTAAAAGCAGGTTGTAGGGAGATGGGTGTCAGTCTCTTTTCTCAGATAGAAGCAAACAGACTCAGGTTGTGCCCCGCCTCCCAACCTTTACAGGCGGGACATGACAGCTGAGTTGCTTTCTAAATTACTAAAATATCAAATAAAAGCACAGGAACCAAAAAGGGGCTGCACACCTCCTGTTTACACCATCAGCAAAATGTACTTAGTGTCTTTTTCTGGTTGGACCTACAGAGCAGCCTCTGGGACACTGCTGACATTGCAGAGCATCACCTGGGTACACAGCTACTCCCTTGCAGAAGCCGTGCTATTGAAATCACAGAGATTTGCAAAAAAAGGCAGCAAACTGGGAAGAGATTGCTACTTTCTTTTGTTAATGTTGCTTGGGAAGCTCCCTCCCCTATCTGGAGAACCAGAGGGACATGGAAGAGGCCAGGAGGAATCTGTTCAGGGGACCACAGAGGGAAGGGGAAGCAAGGTCTAGGTGAGGAGTGATCCCCTTCAAACACAGCTTTATTTGCTTCTGGACTCAAAACACCCGTGGCTCTGTGCAGGACCATCAACAAGGGCTGGTCAGTGACATCTGCTCTGGCTGCTCCAGCCAGCCGGGCCTTGGGTGCCACACAGCGCTGTCATTGTGATGACACATAGGGGTCATGGTGATTTTGGTTTGAACATGTCCCAACAGAACCCTCAGACAGTTCAGTTGGACTTTGCTTGCCAGATGGCAAGGCAAAGACTAGATTATCGCAGAAATGGCTGCTCATGAAAAAGTCATTCAAACTGAGACAAGGGAAATTATAATTGTGCCACCTGAAGCAGAAACTACTTCTGTTGCTTATCCAGAGGAGCAGGTTGAGTCCTTGGGCTCCCCTTCTCCTGGTCTTCCAGGTCACGATCAAGGAACAGCTTGGGATGGTGCTGTACCATTGATAAAGGAAGAAAAGGACTCACAAAGTACTACTGGTGAAGAAGAAACCCACGTTTCTTCTGAGGAGAGCAAAAGCAGCATCTTCTCACCCCTCAGCTTCCCGCAGAAACTCTGGGTGCTGGTGGAAAGCGACCAAATTATGAGCATTTGATGGAGTCACGGTGGATGCTACATTGTAATGGATGAAGAGATGTTTAAGGTGGAAGTACTAGGAATGAAAGGACTTCTGAAAGTTTTTGAGACAGAAAATATGAAAAGCTTTGTTCACCAACTTAATCTGTATGGATTCACCAAAATGCCACGTCACCTTGAGAGATCTCCATCACTTCCAGAGTTTCTGGCAGAGGAAGAAGCACTTGCTGCTCGTAGGAAGGTACGTCAGCTGCTCCACATTTAAACCAGCTCTCACAATAGTCTGGTGGGAGAGATGGGGATTCCAATAAAATCACCTTCAGTAACAGAGGAGATGAGGATGACAGTAAATAATCTTCATTTCTTTCTCTGGCTGTTTCCAGGTATTTCAGAGGTAGCATTGCTGAGTCATAGAAATATGGATAAAATATATTTGGGTTATATCTGAGTTTGAACCCATGGAATGGAAAGATAAATCAATCAGGATATGATGAGTCTATTTATTTCAACATATTTGCAACAAATCTTGTTTCAGCCAGCCTAACCTGTAGGATTAAACTGACCAATTGGCCTTTTTAATACCCTTGTCTATCTTCAGCAAGTAGAAGTCTTAGCTCCTGTATCTTGTTGTCTTGCAGTCCCAGAGTAATGGCAACTAACTCTTCTCCTTTGCATGTTTTAGTTACTCGTCTACTATCATCTGTTCTTCAAACGGGATTATCCACAGCTTCTTGAACATTGCAAGAGAAGAGCTGCTCCAAAGAGAAGAGCTGTGGCTGCCCCTGCTTTGCAGGAAGATCCCAACGAGAACCATCCAAGCAGCAGCCCAGGTGCCCAGCCCGAGCAGGGAGCTGCTGCTGCAGGGCAAGAGAGCAGCCTGCAGACATCAGAAGAGGGAGCGGGCACGCAGCCTGCGGCACCCATTGGGCCCCCACCAACCAAGCGCCCAAAGAAATCCCCCACCCGGGCTGGTGCCGCTCCAATCCTGCCAGACCCTGCAGCAGCAGCATGGGGGGAGAAATGCCAGCCTGCTTCCCCACCTAACTCTGCTCTGCCCTTCATGGCGCCTGATTTTACAACGGACCCAGAGCAGGAGCTTCGCCAACACCCACAAACACCAGAGCAGCAGGTTCCTTGGGCTGCCCTGCCTTTTCTTACTGCATCCATTGCAACGGCCACGATGGCAGTGGCCATGCTGGTGCAGCACCAGGCAGGCCCTCACTGCCTGACTTGCACCTGCTGCTCCCACAGGGCACACACAGGTGAAGGGCCGGCACCATAGCCTGGGGACCAGTGCAAACAGCACCCAGTACACGTTCGTAAGTTGATAGGCCATAGGTGGATAGATTTGGAAGCTGTTTGAGTTGTAGACTTTCTCTGTTGCCATATCCTGTCATTCATTTATTTATTTGTTTGTTTGTTTAATTATTTATTTAGTGGTTCCCGAAATAAAATGTTTGAATAATTAACCTTTTACTTGTCCTTTTAGTCATTAATTCATTTATTTGGTGGCGAAATCTCAGACTGAAATTGCATTTTGTCTCTCAACAGGAAGTAGAAACAATGGTTCTAACAGCAATTTAATGGTTTTCTGTACGAATCAAGCTATAGATTCTTAGCTGTGGAGATACACAAATAAGTAATTAACAACAAAATACTAACGTAATTTCAAGAGATAACTTCCCTTATGAGATCTTATTAGTGGTACTTCCTGATTCATGCTAATATCAAGCATGAGTTGTACTGTGACAGTGTTGATCCCACCTTACGGAATCTTTTCAATATATTAGGAAGTCTGAAGATCGTATTAGAGGTGCAATAAATTGGCAAAACATGAGCTGTATCTTGTTGACAGGCAAATGCATACAGCAGCTTGTTTGGTATGCAAAAAAAAATTACTCTAGAAAAATCCCTTATGGAACAAATCAATTATTTATAAAATGCCATACTTAAAGCTTGGTATAGTCCCACCTCGTGCACCTTTGCTGGAAATAAAATAATAGCAATGATAATCCATATTGCTTTGTGGACTGAAAAGGTGTCAGATCTTTCTTGCAGTTTGTTTCTGGAGAATGAATGAACTGTGGATTTTGTTTAAATGGAAAATAATCCAATTTCACAGAATCATAGAATATCCCAAGTTGGAAGGGACCCACAAGGATCATGGAGTCCAACTCCCAGCTCCGCAGAGGATCACAGGGTCACTCAGCTTCTCCTCATACATCTTCTTCTCTAGACCCTTCACCATCGTTGACATTATCATGTCTTCCTCCTGTGTCTGATCATAAGCAGGTCTGCGTTTTGATGCTAATAAGCTCTAAGCATGAGGATGACCCATGGCCATCAGCGTTTGGGCCAGTTGTGGTGGATAATGTGCTCTGAAAAGTTCAAGCAGAATTAACACAGAAGGTTGAGCTCATGCTGGCTGAGGGAGCAAGCTCAGTTTGAGCACACAGCTCACTTTAAGAGCCTCAACAACAAAAAATGGCACTAAATATTATCAAATATAATAAAACCCTGCATTACTCATGGCTGGTAGCCAAGAGGCAGAGCAGGGGCCACAAGCCCCTGTGTTCACTCACTGTGTGAGCATGCAGGTAGAAGAACACAAACATGGGAGCTGAAGACTCTCGCGCTTGCTCCCAGCTTTTGGGCAGACCACACAGATCATTAGCATCATGCAGGTCCTATTCGAAAAGAAATATTTTAAAAGAATTTTAATAGAGAGCTGGAAAACACAGTGCTGATTTCTTTTCAGGTGGTGATCTGCTAGATGGGATTTTGCTTTATTTTTTTTTGCCAGAGACATTCCTTTGTAACTAGGGTTTGGTTCCTCAAGGTTTTGGGCT
Source organism: Penelope pileata (assembly GCA_013396635.1). NCBI lineage: Eukaryota > Metazoa > Chordata > Aves > Galliformes > Cracidae > Penelope > Penelope pileata. Next base: position 716,092 of record WBMW01000581.1, read on the forward strand.
GCTAACACTGTGGCATCCCAGTGCTCACAGTCATCTCAAGCACAGTAATCATGAGATCAAAGTGGACCCAGCCTCACCAGCTGCACCTTGATCTGTTAGGCTGACATCCCCCAAAACACACATTGCTCCTTTTCTTGTCAGTGTTTTATCCCGTGTATTTAAGGTGTGTCACATCATGGTGGGAAATGAAAACCTGATTTCGAAGGTGGTGGGGAAAAAGTGACCGAAGTTTTCCCAAAATTCACTAAATGCAAATTTGAGAATGGAGTCGACCCAGAAATGCAGAAGCTGTGATACCCCTGTTCACGAGACAAAGTCAGTTTCAGGTAGCGATTTCTCAGGGTTCTGGATGCTTTTGGCAGCATGTAGCTGTATGGTTTTGGTGCTCTGGAGCTCCGCAAACATCCAGCTGGTGACAGGTTGTAAATGAAATTTGAGAGTTCTTGCATTCCATACCCTGACTGTTCAAAAGCGCAGAGCAGTTGCATCCAGGAACCCATTAGGCTGGTTTTTTTCCCTTGTAATGTTATTGCTCACAGCTGTTGGAAGCACACATACTCTGGCTTCCAAATACAGTAAATATACGTTTGCTGTATAGCTGCCACCCAACTCCCATTTTTCCACGGCTTGCTTTCTATCCTGCAGACCCACATTCTTCCTGTAGCTTTACATTAATTTGTAAAACAGACTGGAAGACCCAGGCGACTTGTGTTGGAGAGTCACCACTTTTTAAGCTCAACAAATATAAGGTGAAGGAATACTTAAAGCGCTGCTGGTTATTTCTCTGAAGTGCCCCCATTCCTTTTGTTTGACACTCATGGTCCAGTGAAAGTGGCTGGAAGGAAAAACTTTTAACACAGGAACAAAAGGAAGTCAAAAAAATCACAGGATTATAAATCTTCAGTGGTTCTGCCCAATCTGGCAGGATCTCTCCTTTTTAAAACTCCTTACAGCTTACGCTGTTTTAAAGGGAATCTCATCTTCAAGCCACAGAATTACGGCTGAGGTTAAGGCTCACGTTCATCCCACAGACCTTAACCTCCTGGTGCAACACAAAAGGAACAAAGACAGCACAGAGGTACAGGCAGGCCATGATTTCCAGCCACACACCCCTCCCTGCTGCACATCCAAGGACCACTCTCAGAGGCGTGCTGCTAAAGCCCAGCGCTAGGAATGACTTTCCTATGGAGCCACATCAAGAGAGATCTCTCTTGGAGATCTCCAAAAGCTGCGTGGACATGGGCCTGGGCACCCTGCTCTGGGTGTCCCTGCTGGAGCAGGGGTCAGAGCAAGTGAGCCCAGAGGATCTTCCTTGGAACCTTGACCATCATGTGAATCCATGAAAAGAAACATAGAGAGAGAAAAATACTCCGTTTTTCTTGTTTTTAATCTCTCAAGTACTGCCTCATGCACACATGAACCAGATTTTACAAATTCTCTCACATCTGAAAACAAACCTACACAGAAATATCCCTGTGCTTGATGAGACATCTGAATACTGCTTTCCTGTTGAGAAGCTGAGAAGCATCTGCTAGCGTCCCTGTGCTCAAATCTCCTCCCACAGCTTGTGCCAAAAATCTAGTTTTGAGCTCCTGAGGTTACCTGGTCAATAGCAGAGGGTCAGTCCTTCAGACTCCATTCCCCAGAGCCTCTGCCAGGGAAGGTTACTTTCATAACAGAGCTTCTCCACTTCCTTTATTTCATCATAGCTGCACTGGTGGCCCAAAACATTCACGTGTCAGCTTTGAATTATAACTAATTTTTTTAAAAAAATAATTTTTAAAA
>WBMW01000581.1:717929-776057 GCA_013396635.1 Penelope pileata
GGGGATAAAAGCGCCTCAAAGACCCATCCATCTGGGAAAGTTTTACCGCTTATGCAAATGGATAAAATTTATACTAGTAAAACGCTTCTGGCAGAATATTTGTTCTGTTTGTTTTAGAGAGTCTCAATTATATATCAAAGTAAACCTCTGTAGATACATATGTAAATTATGCACATCGCTTCCTTCTGAAGACTAGTACTAAGTAATGTCCAGGGAGAAAATGTAAAGCTTATGATATTCCAGTCAATAAAAAGGTTTGGATAGCATAGGGCTTAAAGGTCTTTGACATGGTCCCAAACCACATGGTTATCTCTAAATTGGAGAGAAATGGATTTGAAGGGTGAGCTGTTTGATGGATAAGGAGTTGGTTGGAAGGTTGCAGACAGAGGGCTGTGGTCAGTGGCTCTATGTCTAGGTGGAGGCTGATGACGAGCAGTGTCCCCCAGGGGTCTGTCTTGGGACTGGTGCTCTTCAACATCTTTGTCAATGACGCAGGCAGTGGGATCAGTGCACCAAGCTGAGAGGTGCAGTTGATACAGTAGAAGGAAGGGATGCCATCCAGAGGGACCTGGATGGGCTTGAGCAGTGCACATATGTGAACCTGATGAGGTTCAACAGGGCCAAGTGCGAGGTGTTGCACTTGGGTCGGGGCAATCCCAGATATGTATACAGACTGAGAGAAGAACCTGAGAGCAGCAGAGAAGGACTTGGGGGTTCTGGTGGATGAGAAGCTGGACATGATCCAGCAGTGCGCACTTGAAGCCCAGGTGGCCAACTGTACCCTGGGCTGCATCCAAAGAGGGGTGGCCAGCAGGGAAAGGGAGGTGATTGTCCCTCTCTGCTCTGCCCTTGTGAGGCCCCAGCTAGAGTACTGTGTCCAGGCCTGGGGCCTGCAGCACAAGAAGGATGCTGAGCTGTTGGAGTGGGTCCAGAGGAGGGCCACAAAGATGATCAGAGAGCTGGGCACCTCCCCTATGAGGAAGGGTTGAGGGAGCTGGGCTTGTTCAGCTTGGAGAAGAGAAGGCTGCAGGGAGGCCTCATTGCAGCCTTCCAGTATTTAAAGGGAGATTATAAACAGGAGGGAGAAAGACATTTTACACAAGCAGATAGTGATAGGACAAGAGGGGAATGATTTTAAACTAGAAGAGGGGAGATTTAGATTAGATGTTAGGTAGAAATTCTTTACTCAGAGGGTGGTGGGGCACTGGCACAGCTGCCCAGAGAAGCTGTGGATGCCCCATCCCTGGAGGTGCTCAAGGCCAGGTTGGATGGGCCCTGGGCAGCCTGACCCAGTGGGTGGCAACCCTCCCCATGGCAGGGGGTTGGAACTGGATGGTCTTTAAGATCTCCTTCAAGCCAATCCATTCTATGATTGTATGATTCTATGACTTTGGACAAAAGGACACAATAAATGCTCATTTAAAGTACAATTCTTTGCTGGTGCAAAGTGGCAAAACTCCCCTGGAGCTGATGTGGCAACAGCTGTATACACAAGAGATTTCATCCAGAAGGTTGGCTGTGTAAATTTTAACAGCTCTTCGAAAAAATGTAACGTGAAAAAAAATATGTCCATTCTATGTTTTTGCTTTTAACAAAAGCAGAGCTGCTGGAGATGCTCTGCCTTTCTCCCCAAAGCCACCCAGAGGACCTTGTTCAAAATTCATTGCCTTGCCCTGCTTTAGAGGAGAAAGTGTCAGATTAACCACCTTCTGTTTCCAATTCCTACATCCGCTCTGTGACCTTAGCAAAGGCTTTTCACCTTTTACTGCCTCTGTGTCCACATCTGCAAAGATAAATGATAAAAAAAACATGTGGCATACAAAAGCAGAGCACTACAGGAAACTGAAGCATTGCAGCAACGAGGGCACTGGCAGCCTTCATGAAGCAGCACATGAAGGCTGGACGGTAAATGAACATCTCTGAAGAACTGTTGCTTTTTGCAATGCTATTTCTGCTGTCATCCAGCATTTTCTCTCCTGAATGTTTGTGTTTCTAGCAGGAAAGTTTGCAGCCCCCACGTTTCTGAGATGAATTTTAGTTCTCTAGTAACAGCACGGAGCTGAAACACTCAAGATGCTCATATTTCATTCTGTGTGTGTGAGACCTTTAAAAATACAACCTGACAGTGATGGGAGACAGCTAAAGGAGAGACATGTTCGACTCCAAGCACAAGTTTTCATAGCAGCATAACCTGGGAAGAGTGAAAGCACACAGCATGCAGCAAAGCAGTCCTTCGGGAGGCTGCAGAGAGGTCACTTGTGCAAACGCTGCTGGGGCATACGTGGTAATGATGGGAAGCCAAATGCTCAGCAAGTGCTCAGCAAGCTCTAAGCAGAAGCACTCTGTGCTCTCAAGGCTGGAGAAACAGCCCCACATGGACCCAAGGGTGTGCAGCGTGCACATATCCTTGCTGTCTTTCCCATAGTGCATGTTCTTGGTCAAATCTGCCCTGGCTCACAGCCCCTTATTAAAGAAGATCAGCAACAGGTGGAGTGACATTTGTCAGAAATTGCCGTGTGCCCAGAGTGACATTCAATCATGTCGAAGCAGTGCCAGCCTGGAGACCTGGGTTTGCAGCTAATAATATCACCTCCTATTAACCTGCTTCCTGTGCAGAAGGGGTTTCAGCAGAGAAATCCACCTTGTTGCCGGGCTTTCATCTGATGACTTCTCTGCTGCATTCAGCAGCAGGAGATAAAAATAGGAAGAAGGCGTGAGAGACATAATTAGCACTGTTAACTTTTGCTCCCATCAGTAAATTAGGATGAGCAATGACTGCTTAATCCATTCAAAACAACATCTCTGAGGAAGGAAACTCAAAGCCTGACTAAGAATGAAAGCTAAAAGGATAAGCGGACCATAATGCTTCTGATGCCCTTCAAGGCACGTGCGTGGGATCGCAGCCCACAGCGAAGCAGCCCTGTGCAGCACCTGGCTGTGGCTGCACGGACAGTGCTGCCTGGCTGCCTGCACGGAGCACTGCGCTGAGAGCTGGATGGCAGGGCGAAAGGCAGACAGCACAACCCACATGTTCACATGGTGTGGGGAGACAGGGGGCCCACCCTGCTCCTTGCCCCATGCCAACTGCTGCTGCATGCGCTGCATTTTTCAAGGCAACTGGGCTAGGACGGCTGCTGTGTTCCTAGCGATCTGATCTATCTCAGTAGGAGTTACAACGCTTTTGAGAATCCCAGCAGTGACTATTCAGCAAGTGAAAGGTCCTCAAGCCTTAGAAAAGCTGTCCCTTAATCACCTGCTCCTGTTTCCCTCTCCTCACCATCAAGCGCTGTGAGAATTAATTTGGGAAAGTGTCTGTCTGGACAGCGCTCCAGCTGCGATGGACAGAGGGGCAGAGTAGCTGGATGCCACAGAAAAGGACACTGAGAAATCAATTCCGTTTTGCCCTGTCTTGGTCCATACTCATTTCTCCAGAAATCCTAGAGGTGTTTTAATCTAACGAGTAATATTTTCTGCTTACAAAAGAATCCAGTTTTGTACTATGTGGAAAAAAAGGAAGAAAACTTAAAACACCTTAAGTATGTTAACAAATTATTTGGGGATTTTTTTCTTCTGAAAGGAGACGCTTAAGAAGTGAGATGTGTGAAAAACTTGAATCATCTGTATTTACTGAATCCAGCAGTAGGACTGATGAAAACTTTGGAAAGAGCTTGCCAAATATGTGTATCCTATTAGGTTTTCAGTTTATTGCTAGCACATTTCAGAAGTGGAAAGTGGGCAATTGCTGTGGCTGTATTTGACAAACAGATGTAAATTAAGAAAACTCATTTCTGAGATGTGCATGCTTGTTGGGCCGTGTTATAGCAAAGGGGAATCCTGGCTTGTGCAGTAATGGCAATGAAATATGAAGACATACCCAAAGGAAAATCAAACCGTCTCATTTTTCAGCTTTGGCTTTGGATTAGACACAGGCAGGAGGAGCTGATGTTCCTGACAGGAGAGCAAACCTCAGTCACTGACAGCAGCCAAAAGCATCATTTTGGGATCTGTGGAGCCACATGAGCCATGCAGCCCCTTTGCTACATTTTTATGGATGTCAGGTGAAAGTGGCAGGCTTAAAATGAAGAAGCAGCTGTGGTTCTTCGCACAGAGCCTTGCCAAGCGATGCGGCCAGTTCTGCAGAGGGGTCCTGTGTGCGTGCACACTGGAAGAGTGGGGCAAAGCCAACACCAAAGCACAGCAAAATGTAAATAGTTCAATGGATGACAAAATGCACATAGATCAGCCTTGAGATCAGCACCAGGACAAGAACTACCGGGCAGCTGAGGCTCCCTGCGGGGGTGGCTCTGGCCAGAGGGACACTGACCGAGGGGACATTTGATTGAATTTTTCTTTGCTGGCCTTATCGCCTGGCTGCAGCCCAGCGCCCGACATCGTATCAGCCTGTCTCCAGCCTGAAGGGAAACGCTGAGCCACGGCCAAAGAGCAAAACAGGGCAGGCAGACTGTTGTGGAAAGGTGTTACTGAAAATATACGGGTACGTATAGTGTATATATATACACACACATGGACACAATTAAATAAAAGAGATTTCGCTGCTGGATTAAAGAGACCACAGGGCTTTCATATTTAATCGAAGCGCTCCTGTATTATCTCAGTGACAAGGCACTGCCAGGATTAATCCTGTGATTTCCAGTCTAATTTCCTTGTTTTAGTGGTGCCTTCAGATGAAGGGAGGAAGGCACCAGCCAGGCCCTGCGCCAAGGGCTCCTGCTGACCACCAACACACAGCCCCAGCCCCTGCAAAACATTTTGCCCAGAATCAAGAATCCGAGTCCCTGTGACACATTGTTTCCATAGCCAGGAAGGTGTGAAAGCCAATTCTTTATGGAGATGCATCATTTTAAAATATCCAAGTCCTAAGCAGGGAGTTTTTTTCATTCTTCTTCGAAGTCTGAACTTCTCTCCCACCCAGAAAAGCAGTACCTGCACAGGATCGTGTTGGTTTTAAGGAATTCTTTTCCTTCCTGGTCCCCTTTCTCCAGACCTCACATACAAAGGCAGGACAGCAACAACAAGGGCTTTGACTGGATTATCAGCTTTTACCCCCAGAGAATCTCATGGAGGTTTAAACCATTGTTTCCTTCTGCTTGGCTGGGGCCACGGCCAAGATCCTACACAGGCAGTAAATAATAAACTATTGAATTTTTGAACAGTAATTTAGTACCAGCTTGGGACTTTCTCTGATCTTCAGAGGAGAAGAATGAGGTGTGCAGTGAGCGGAGCCCAAGTAATGTTCCAGACAGGAACTTCCCTCACAGAGTGCGTAATGCTGTTGCAGACCTAATCTTCAGCGCCTGGCCATAAACAGCTGCAAGAGCCAAGTTTGTGCTCCACAGGGCATCATTCATCTCTGCTCCTATGCAGTTTGCTTCCCTTGCCTACGTTTGAGTTTGTCTCCTGATTTTCACGCTACATGAGGGCAACAGCTATGTAGAGAGCACTGGCTCCGTTGTGCTGGATTCATAAATCGCTGGTGATATGGGCACCAATGAGCACCGACCGCAGAAGTCATTTGTTATTGGATGACATGCTCATATATGGATGCATTTTGTTTGTATCATTTACTGTCTCTTAGAAGATCTGTTTATCTGTGTGTCTGGGGGTACATCTATATACAGTTCTCTGCATTTATCTCCCTTCCTGGCACCCCCATCAGCCTTCTCTATAAGCAGCTCCAAGGCCCCCATTTCTGTCCTCCCACTCATGTCTCCTTCCTCTTCCCTTCACCTCCCTGTCCTCTTTCCCAGATGTCTTATCCCCTCCAACCCCTCCTAGCATCCAGCCCACTGCATGCAGACCCTTGGCCGGGCTGTTTGCACAAGGAGGGGCAGCTCCCTCCACCTGTGACAGAGGTGGCAGCCACAGGTGAACGTGAAAATAAATATGTTGCTATGCATGCTTCCCCTGTATATACTAACCATATATTCTCAGAAAGGCCAACGGAGAAGAGCAGACAAGCATCATCTTTCTAACTCTAACCAGATATAAGGACAAGTGGAAAAAACATACAAACAACAACAACAACATAAGGAATAGTTGTATTTTTATTTCAGTCCTTATAACTTTAGAATGCCTTCCCTGATTTTTAATGAACCTCGCAGATCAACCCACGTGAGTGAACTAAAGAACATATCTATTGTCTGCACACAGTGTTGACTTTAACCACAGAGAGCCCGTGTATCCTACATTCTCCCTAGCCACTGATGGTGTGGAAAGGATGAGCCGTGAAATAGCTCTGGGTTTGCTTCCCTCCCCATTGCTCCCCTTGGAGTGGCCAACAGGAGGAGGGCAGAGGGCAGCCCGGCTCCCATGAGCTGGAAATGCACAATGCTCTCACTGGTGCCGTGCAACCCGGGCCAGCTGTGCGCTGGGATGAAGCCCAAGCACTTGACAGCAGCAGATCGGGTAAACATCCTCAGCCATGCACCGGGAGGGCTGGCATAGCTCAGCAGGGCGTAGAGGCATGCCCGAGGGCTATAATTAGAGAGGCGCTGAGCGCCATGGGTCAATGGACCAAAGCAGCTGCATCCCCGTGCTATAAGCAGCAGCGAGCTGTTATTTCATAGGAGGTCCAGTTCCCCGCACTGAGTGTCCCAGGGGGCAGATTGGCTTTGGGGTGCACGTGAAGGTGGCTTCTGGTTTGGTTCCCTTTGCTTATCTACACGAGGTTGGGAGGAGGTTCAGTTAACTCTGAAACAGCACAAAAAAAGTAAAGCAGGGCAAATTCATCAAGTGGGTCAATCTCTTGGAGTGAGCAGCGCTACTCAAAGGGTCAATGCTGCCCTTCATGCTTTTCTTAGTCGGGTTGTGAAATAGAGAGCAACAAAGAGCTGTTTTTACTGGAAATAGATTTCACCAAGGAAACATCCAGCAGTTTTAGCGCCCGTTTGACCTAGGACAAAAGCAGCAGCAGTGCGGCCCCATGTCAGCCCCAGAGCAGAGCGATGGCTGAGCAAATTCTTTTAGTGGTTTGCATAGCTGAGGCCCCAGATGGCCGCCGCCATCCCTGTGCTATTAATAAGGACTATTTTGGAACAAACGAGCATTTTGCAAGCAAACAATATTATTTATTAGCATTGTTGCTGTTACCGCCAGCTGTGAGGTATTTCGAATCCCTCGTTCATGCACTGTGGTGCGGATGTATCCTGACCAAGGGAAGCAGTGGTGCAAGGCAGGGCCACGAGTTCACCTCTCTGCTCAATTTTACCACTGGGAAAAATCATAAGGCATCTGTCTGCCCTCTTGGCTCCTTACTAGAACAACCTGCAGCAGCCGTTCTTCATCGCTGATGATAAAATAGTCAATGCTGCTCAGTTATCTGGGTTGGCCCCCTCAGGTATTGCTGCTTTCCTTCCCAGTGCATGCTGCAAATGGAGTTTGATAACTGAGTGGCAGTACTGGTCCCAGCTGAGCTGGGCTTCAGCCTACTTGTTGCTTTTTATAGGCTGAGCTCTTACAAAGTGATGCATTCTGTTTGCTGAGTAAAACCACAATAAAAAGCAAAAAGGGAAATCAGGGAGCAGCATCAGCCCCATGCAGCATCCCAAGGGGATCCTCGTTTCAAAGCCACCCTGGAACTTTTGCTCCTTCAGCTTCCCATCTCATAAAAAGGCAGCAGCGGGGCTGGGGTTGTTGTTACATGCTAGCGCTGTCATTGACTTCTATCCCCAATGAAATGTCTCAAAAATGGTCTTTTAGCCTCTTAGCCCACACCAGCGCTAGGAGCTATCAGCAACAATAGGACAAACTTTTAGCCCAGCTTTCCCTCACTGGAGTTCTGCACAAACCAGGGCTGTGACACGGGAAGGGCAAAGCCCAGCGCTCACTGGGGCAACAGCCACCATTTCCAGCCCATCCCAGGCACAGAACAGTGCTGCCTCAGGCACACTGCTCCAAAATCCAGCTGCAGAGAAAAGCAGAGCAACCACACCATCCTCGGGGCTGCCTGCCTGCTGGTTTTGCAGCATCTGTGAAGCCTTTTGTGGGTTTGGGGAGAAGCCAAAAGCGGGCTTATAATGGAAGTTCAACCACAGCCTTCAGCGTAGCTTGGCAGCTCTGATCCTATAATAAACCCCAAAGCACACGTGAGTCTACAAAACAGCACCGTGAGTTCTCTATTCCTGTCCGCAGTATTTTTAGTGATCGGGGTCATTTTCAGCCATTGTGGTTTTTTCCTCTTTTGACAGAAAGAGGCCATCAAAACATGAGCGTTGCTTGCCGTGCAAGGAGCAGTTGGTCAGTTCTAACAGACACCCCTGACATTTCAAAACCATAAATGCTCAGCAATCACATTCCTGGCATGCTGCAAAATGCAAAAACGTGGAACTGTTACCTATGGCAAACATTTCTTCATTGGATCTATCACAGGACCACAGTGAGGAAATCCAAAGAGGAGGGAAAAAGTCAGAGTTTCTTGTGCAGACAGCTTAAGGGAAAGGAATCCTAAACCTTGAGCAAATGTTTGTTTTGCATTGTGGCAAAAACATTTGTTTCCTAAACACAGAGAGATTACAGTGCGATCTGTGCTTTTGTTTAAAAATACTTCTCCCACTGTCTGGGCTGCAGTGTAAACAGGATGCGCTGACATTTCAGCCCCTCTGAGCCGTTTGCCATGGCAGGCACGTGCTCTCTCATAAATCTAATCCGCCTCCCCAGAATAGATCCCGCTGGCCGTATGGAGCCGGTGTTGTCTGCGCTCAGCTTGCTGGGTGTGGGGAGCTGTGGGGACAGGAGGCTCCGTGGCCACGGCTGGTGTGACCAAGGGCAGCAGCCCATCCAGCGCTGGGACACGAGGGCTCCCACCACAGATGTCTCCTCGTGTCTCTGGGTTAAATCCCTCCTGGCCATCCCTGCTGAGCTGGTAGGCATGGAGCTAGTCTGACCCTTGGGTGACTCAACCCAAAAATGTCAAGAAGGGACCACAGCGTCCATCTTTGGCTGCTGTTCAGTATGAACTTTTGAGATTGCGAGGGACTGTCTCATTTGCTTCATTTTTCTCCATTAAAAGATATGTGGCAGAGATCTTGCAAACCCTTTGGGCACAAGCACCGTCTTTGCCAGCAAGAGGCAGCAGCTGAAGCACCGGTGGCTTCCCAGAATACAGTCATTTGAAACTTAAAGACTGAAATGCTGGTGGCTCTGGATCCAGCCTGCTGCTACTACTTTTCTACATTCCCTTATTAAAAGTTTCCCACATTTAATCTTCTCGGAAGCCATGTGTGCTGTCTACGAGAAGCCTCTGCTATTGTATTACCAATTTTCCACACGCTGCTGGTGACAAGGCCACCCTCCCATAAGTGACACTGCCTTGGTGCCTGCCAGGAAGATCTCATGCTTTCCTTGCAACATGCCTTATGCAGTGCAAGCATCTTCCCCACAAATGCTGCTGCCACAGGTCTTCAGAAATAGAAACATATTTTTCTTCTCTATTTTCCTGAGACCTGACCTAGCACAGCAGCTGAAGACATAGAAGTGTAGAATCATTAAAGTTGAAAAAGACCTCTAAGATCACCCAGTCCAAATGTCCACCTATCACCAATACTGCCCACTAAACCATATCCCGTAGCATCACATCAAGACATGCTTGACCTTAGGATGTCTGTGGTCACATTGAAACCAAGAGGACTGCAGCTTCTATAGGGCTTGTTCTTCCAGGGCCACAAGGCCAACACGGTGGCCTCCCTAAACTTGGGTTTCTGGTCTTGCAAAGGTCTGAAAGCAGATTTCTTTGAAATAAATGTTGCTTGGAGCCTTCCTTGACAGTAAACATAACCTTATGTATTTTGTCTACGACTTGGGTCAATGAACATGCTCAAGAGCTTCTCCACTCCAAGAACTTATTCAGGCACGAGTTACACACCAATCAACAAAACCCGAGTCTGTTCCCACATCCCAAAGGGATGACGTGAACAGCAAAAGGTAGCCCTGGTGGGCACAACCACATCAACCTGAATTATTCATTATCCCACGAGCTTGTGTTCCTGCTGGGATTCTTAAAACTGACAACAAGTTTATTGTCTCCGATGGTGGTGTCCAATCAAGCTAAAACAGTGTAAAAAAGGTTTGGGGAAGCTTATTCTGCTCAACTGTCATCTCTTCAGCAAATAAAATTCCCAGAGAGCTGGATGGGGATTTACGGAAAAGCCATTTGCCAACGCTAAGTACCTGGGCCGTAGGAAAATATTTATCAGCATATAACAACTGTGGGGGCTAAGGATGAAAGTAATTGCTTAGAAAATGGCTCCACAAAATGAAATAAAGACATTTGTTTCGACTCAGTGAGCGTAAACTGCCTCCTGAATGAACTATCATCTTCTATTTTGTTTACTTCTTCCTGGTTAATGAATGACCAAATATGCTTGTTTTTCAATATCTAGCCAACAGCTATAAACACAATAGTCCCATGAAGCAAATCTTTGCTCTCAATGTTTCAACCCAGAAATCGATAGGGAATGTAAGACTACTGCTCATTTTCTCACACATAGCTGCAAATCCTTTACAAAACAGGTTTATCATTAAGATATTCCTGGTGCCTCCCCTCACAAAAGCTGTGCTGTTCTCCAGCATGCAGTGCTCCAGTTGCATGAATATCTGCATAACAGATCCTTTGTTTTCTGCAGCTCAGTTCTGTACGCAAAGACAGCCTGCAATATAAACAAACATTTGCTAAAGCACAGCAGGTGCTGAAAGAGGTGAAGAGGGAGAAAACCCATACAGTTTCCTAATGATGTAGAAATAGGTGCCCCGGCAAGAATGGAAAGAGAAGTATCTGCTCCTCCATGTCCTGGTGAAGGCTGAGGAAAGCCAACCAGGATGGCTAGGATGCCTTGAGTGGGCTGGCAGGTCAGGAAGTGCACATGGACTTCTGCAGGCAGGTGCTGGAAACATAAGATGAGGAGGCGGCAGCAGCGGTAGTCAGGAACATTCGACCAAGGACAGTATTTACCGCTTTGAAATAAAATACAAGTAGGTAGGCCCAAACAGTGCCTGAAAATCCTGTTCCTTTTCTATTTAGCTTTCATTTAGAACAAAGAGAAAAAGAAAGAAAGAACTAGGCATTTCTTGTTTCTTTTTTGCTCAGATTAGGATGTTTTTACACCAGCCACATGGTTTCTGGTGAAGGATGGGCTGCCTCACGACTTTCAACACCAGGAATTGGCAAGGCAGCAAACGCAAAGAAGTTGGCATCCAACCCTGCGAAATGAGTGCCTTTTCCCTCTCCCCCTCCCACTCTTTCCCTGCACCAGATGTCAGCTGGGACACGTTGAAGTGCCTGCCGTCCTCCAAACGCCCTGCAGGAAGGCCCTTGCCAGCTCCCCTCCAGCTGAGCCATCCGTGCTGAGGAGACATCTGTGCTCCCAGACCTCCGTCCTCCTCCTCACCCCTCTTCCATTTGCCTGCTTGTTATGTGCTGCAGGGACGCCATCCCGCTGTGGAGAGCAGATAAATGAGGAGTGCATTGAAAAAGGCTCAATAAAAAAATCTAGGCAGGGAGAAACAGCCCCAAAGGAGCTACACCAGCAGGGAAATATTAATCATTTCTGATTAAATAAAACCTGCCTTCCCTTCAGCTTCAAACAGGCAGAGTTTCCACCTTTCTCTTCCTCCCTGTAGATGCGGTTCTGTTGGGTTGGTCTGGGAAGGGACACAGAAGGTCCCTGCAGAACATCTCCACCCCACGTGAAGCACACAGAACAGCACAGGGCAGCCCACTCGCATGAGGCTGTGAGCCTTATGATTATCAGAATGGTACAGAGAGCTCTCTGCAGCCAGAGATGTCTGCTGCTAAAGTGGATTCAAAGGGGTGAGATTTCTCCAAGCTGTTTTCAGGAAGGTCACCTGGTGTTTCACACCTGACTCTTGGCTGTTCTGCCCACAGAAAGGGCAAAAATTGCCCTGGGGATCAGAATTTAGCCAATGACATTGACACACCAAATGTAACACAAGACTTTAATGAACAATTAGACCATGTGAAGCAAAGGGAAGGGGGAAAATATCTGTCTGAGCTCACCAAGCACGGCACTGAGCAGGAGTTGTGCTTAGGAGGAGCGTCTCTCCATCAGTTATGGATGCTCTGGAGGAGGTAACGACTTCACTCCTGGAGTTGCTTTTTTCCCCATGAGCAGCAGCTCAAGGGCTTTGCACAGGGTCACCTCCTGCCCAACACAAACTCAGTTCCCACCTTGCAGGGAAACCACATGCAGCCAAAAAGGCCCTTCACTGCACAACAAGAGTAGGTCATGGTCATGGAAAGCTGACCTGAGCAAAGAGGGGAGATGACATGGGTTAAATACAGCTCCCCCCACCAACACTCCTCTGTGCAGTTGCTGATGAAGAACAGCAAGGAGGAAGCAGAAGCAGAGGCCATAGGTGCTCTGGAGGGGGAGGGGGTTTCTGCTGGTCACCGTGCCCACTACTAACCACATCTTGGCCTTCATTTTCAAAAGAGATTAGTGATCTAAGAGGATGCCTTTTTGGGGGTGACCAGGTTAAACACTGCAAAAAGATGCAAAAACTGCTTTATGTTTTGAAAAAGCAAGATCCTGGCAGGGTGCCTCCAGTTGGTAACCCAAATGGAAAACCTGAGCACTTTCCTTTTCTTACGTCATCCCTGGCTATCCAGCAAGATCAGACGAAGAACGGACATCCAGAAAATTGAAAACTGTTTGGGAAAACAAGCACAAAAATAGCAGCAGCGACCACTTTGCAATGCAGAGAGCACAGCTATGTGAAGAATACATTTCAACGCCAGCAAAGAAACTTGGACAATTCTGTTAATTAAGAAGCATCAGTGCACTGACTTGCTATCCTGCTCACATGACAGGCAACAGCTGTTCTCGCTTTAGAGCAGCAGCCAGCAGCAGTCCCATCACGCAGAGCACAGTGTGGAGGCTCAGGAAGTAAGAACTACCAACTCTTCATCACCAGCCCTCCTGCCTGCTTCTCCAGCTGTGAAATCTGCCTCTCCTGTCCTGCAGCATCTCTGAGTTCTGCTGCTGCAGAGCTACACACACACAGTAACTACAGAGGGTAAGAGCAGTACTGGTGATGATGTAGGTGGATTGCAAGCAGCTGTTGCACTCCTAACATTGCTCAGGCAGGTATTCCTTTTGAAATAAGGGCTCTTGAAACACAGGCTTGCAGTAACACAGACTTCCCTCTCACACCTTCAGGTTTAGAAGGGCCTTTGCTCCCCCATAGATGTTTGAAGATCAGTTTTCAGAATCACCGAAGCTCAGAGAAACCCTCTTTGCAGACAGAGCCAGCAGCCAGGCTCTTTGGGCCTGGCCATCCCCCTGCCATTGACACTTTCTCTCTCTGCCTGCCACCAGCCTGTGGCTCTAGTCCCAGGCGCAGAGGCAGCACTTCTCCGAAACCTTCTGCAGGGCTGAACTTTGCTCACATAAATGCTAAGCAATGCTCTGGCCGGCCACCAAACAGCACTTCTATCTACCTCCTGAACAGCTCATTTATCATCCACAGCTGACCTGCTGACTCTGCTTCTGACCAAGGGCAACAAGCTGCCAGGGTTATTGCAAGGTCTCCGTTCACTCTAGGGATCTCAGGCATGGATGAGCTGGGTAGCACAGCCCCTGTGAGTCCCGGGGCCCTGCTGATGGCCTGGGCAAACTCCTCCGTGCTCCCAGCCTCAGCCCATGGTGGAGAATGTGCCGTAGTGCCTGCTGGCTTCAGTCCTGGCTGACGTGGGCTGGGAGTGCAACATGGACTCTCGCTGCTGCCGCTGTGCCCACCAGGATCCCAGGTGGATCGTGACATCGTTTTTTTATTTATTTTTTTGATCACATGATTATTTCCTCTCTTGGGGGGCAGAGGTACCAAAACAGCCCCTCGGGAACCCTCCTGCTTTCCTGCTGTGCTGAAGTAGCAAATAGCACAGAGAGGTGCCCGTGACTGTGCTCATGAAAGGTGATTGTAATACCCTCTGGAGAAACAGCTGAATTCTCTTCCCATGCCACATAACAGCTTGGTTTTGCCACAGGATTACACATGGGACATGCTCTCCCGGCAGCTGGCCATGGGGTGGGGTGTGCTGGCTGCACGCATGCTCCTGCTTGGGGCTGGAGGTGCACAGGTGTACCCCAGCTTCCCCTCTCCTTCTGCAGAAGGGTTTATAGAAGCCTCCAAACCAGGTGTTGGCTGCAGAGCATGGTTCAGCACATAATGGCTTTGTGAAAGCCTGCACTTGGGTGTAAACAGGATTTGTCAAGGCAAAGTCAAAGCAGGAAGACATGGGCAAATGGCCCTGTGGGACTCGGGATGCAGAAAAGAGGAGGGAATAAAGATAAAGCTTCAGACTTGACAGTAAAATGATAAATGACATACAAAGGACGAGTGATGAATGATAGCTAGCCTGTTGCTGCTGATCCAGCCACAGCCCTCAAAGCAGCCCCAGCGGGGCAGGAACAGAAGTCCCAGCTCTTCACGTGCAGGAGCAGAGTATCCTTTCTGGGGCAAACTCAAGGATTCCCAATAGTGGCATACAGAGGTCTGGAATCGGATAGCACAATGGAAAGCAGAAATTTGGGGAGCAGGAAGCGAGAGGCCTAACTCCGTCTCACCCAGCCAGGGGTGGCTGCAGCACACGCTGCTGTGGCCGGCGGGAGATGAACATGTGTACATGTGCGTGGAAGCGTGGGTGTTTGAGACAGGTTTCATTTCCCTGCCATGGCTGCCGAGAAAAACACTGAAGGTATTTTTGGGAAGCTGAACATCCCTTTGGCATGCAAATCAGCCAAGCAGCCCAGCAATAGCTGGGGCAGCCCTTCTTTCACTTTTCAGCTGCGTGGCATAACCCCCAAGTAAGGTTTTGCATTAGGGTTCTGGAGGGAGCCCCTAAAAGACTCTGAATCATGGAATCATAAAATATCCTGAGTTGGAGAGGACCCACCAGGATCATGGATTCCAACTCCCGGCTCCACACAGGATCAGCCAAAATTCAAACCCTCTGTCTGAGAGCGTTGTCCAAACACTTCTTGAACTCCGGCAGCTCGGGGCCATGACCACTGCCCTGGGCAGCCTGTGCCAGGGCCCCACCACCCTCTGGTGAAGAACCTTTTCCTAACACCCAGCCTGACCCTCCCCTGACACAGCTCCATGCCGTTCCCTCAGGCCCTGTCGCTGTCACCAGAGAGCAGAGCTCAGCGCTGCCCCTCCGCTCCCCTCGTGAGGAAGCTGTAGGCCGCCATGAGGCCTCCCCTCAGCCTCCTCTGCTCTGGGCTGAACAAACCAAGGGACCTCAGCTGCTCCTCACACATCTTGCTCCCCAAACCCTTCCCCGTCCTTTGGACACTCTCTAATTGTTTTATGTCCCTTTATATTGTGGTGGCCAAAACTGCACACAATGCTCAAGGTAGACTGGTCCCACCAGTACGGACCGTGTGTCTCCACTGAACGGCCGTGAAATGAAGGAAAGCAGCTGCTGTCTCCTGTCTCTGAGTCATTCCTGCAGCTTCCTTACCACTCAGATTGATGAAGGTTGAGAGTTTTAGTTAAAATTCCATTTGTAAGCAGAAATATGTTGCCACAGAGCAGAATATAACCCAGGAGCATTTGGGGCTCAGGCTGAAGAGCTCACAACCATCCATCCACCAAGCACTCCTGCTCTGCCCAGGAGAGAAACGTGTCTCTTGCTATTCAGCAAGCAGAGCCTTCTGCCTTCAAATGGCTTCATCTTTTATTTTAAGCCCAGAAGTCATTGTAGTCAGGGCTCCACTAGTTATAAACCACAAGCACACAGAAATCCTGTCTGAGAGCTGCTGTTCAGCTGAGGCAGCTCTTTTGGGTTTGAAACAACAAGACACCTCAGCGGTCCTAAAGCTGCCTGATTGCTACTGGGCCTTCATGAACGGGGCAGTAGTAGTGGTGGTCAGCATTAACAATTATTTACACATCTGTAAGTAGTGAACACTCCCATGCGAGCAGCTGCAATTTCCATCTCATTGATACCTGGATAAAGACGTCAGTGGAGTCACACCTCTGCTCACAGGACAGCGGTGCCTCTGGTCCACACATTGCCCCCAAAGCAACCAAAATAGGCGATTTAAGTGACCAGGAAACATCGGGGTGAGCACTTTCTATGGCTTCATTGTAGCGAGAGACACACTGCTCACGAAGCCCTTACTCAGCTTCTACAAAGCACAAAAGCCCTAGAACACCTGACTAGTATTCCACCTTTCAGTGACATGCTGTTCAGCTTTGTCTTTACAGCATCTCAGCACTTGGAAGAGGCTTGCAATGAGCAGGCACTTGAGGCATCCTCAGACTGCTGCACAGTGCTTTCTCTGGGGACATTACCGTTTTCCTCCCTCCATGGCCAGGGGCACTTCTATCTGCCCATGAACCATTGATGTGCTCCTATCAAAAGGGATTTTGGTTCAAGCAGCACAATAAAACTCGTCAGCAGTCAATGTTCTGATGGCAGAGGCAACTGCTTGAGGCTTGTCAGGGTGATGAGTCCACTGACCTGAACAGGGCCACCGCTTTTCTCCAAGCAGTGTAGATTGGGCACTCCCTCTGAGCAAGGTCGGCCTTGTGAAGGTTGCCCTGGGAGCCAGGAGAGATATCAGGTTCATTGACTCACTGAGCAAACAGGGCGAAGCTAAGCCCATCTCGCATCACCTGCGGTCAGCCAATGCCCGGATGGAGAGGCAAGCAGAAAGGCCAATGCCTACCCTGCAGCTATTCTCCACTATTCTCAGCAGGCTTGGACGAGCAACTCCTCCAAGGGGCATGACTGTAAATTGCTTAAACAAATGCAAAGTTCAGACAACGACAAAGAACTCATCTCACTTGCCAAAAAGAATTACAAAACACCAGTGTTTGCTGAAAAGCAAGTCTGCACAGCTCACTTGTGAGAAAGGCATGAAGATGCCAGAAGCTGGCGAGTGGGACAAATGAGGAAAGATTCTGGTCCTTGCCTAGACAAGACTGTTTTTTTGGCTAGCTTTGCTATCACTGCCCCGTGGGAAGGATGCAGGGTCACCCAGAGCCTGCACATGCTGGCGGGGCAGGGACAGCAGAGGTGCACGGGTAGTGTCCCCACGGGTCTTGGCCTTCTTGGCTGGTGAGGCAATGTTTGGTGACATTGCTCGCCTGCGTGGTCACTGACCTCAGCACAGGGCTTTGAAGTCTCACATCCTCGTGTGGGTGGTAGCTTCTCACATGATAATCCCAAACAACTCTTAGGATAGGGCGTACCCTGGTCAATATCTCCCACTGATGGCACTCGTACTCCAACCCACAATGACTTGCAGAGGGCACATGTTGCTGCCCTCTCTGCATCGTCTTTCCCATTCAGATTGATTTTGGGATGCAAAGCTGGCCACTGGGAGCTCGCCCTTCCATCCGGTTAGAGGGGGAGGCACACAAGCATCGCCCACCACAGCAGCACATTTTGCCATTGTGATATCTGAGTGACAGACAGGCTGCTGCTCCCCTCTCTGCCCTTGAAGAGGATCGTTTTCCACTCTGCACAATCCCAGCAGCAGCTGTTATGTGTTGCTATCGCAGAAGCAGCTTAAAACCATCACCCAAAATTGGTGTCCAGATCTGTACGTGAGGTCGATGAATGAAAACCTCAGTGGCTGAAGGGACACAGCCATCAGTGCTTGTGTCCAAAGGCTCACACTGGCCAGAGGATCTTAGCATTGGACGCTGCAGGAAAACACAGTGAGGTACACAAATGTCATTAATTCATGGCACGAAGACATGACTGTGTCTTCCCCATGCAATCTGCCCAAAGAAGAGAGACAAGGAGCACAGGCAACAGTGTCAGTGTAGGCAAATTGCACCCCGAAGTCCCACCTTCAGGGTCAGCGGCTCAGCCAATGTAACCCCAACAGTTCAGGGGCAGGGCTGGGAATTAAATGTTCATCCCCTGGCCATGGGAGGAGAGTCTCAGATGAGGCGTGATGGAGATGACAGGGTTTGCATTAGCAGTGTCTGCCTGCTCCTGAGCACCACCAGGACGCTGAAGCAGCAGGGATGTACCCATCCCCTGCTCCTTTATGGGTATGCTCCATTTTGGATCATTTTGCTTTCGCAAAGACAAGGAGGATGGCCAGGTCTGCACTGCCAGAAGGAGGGACAGCCTCTGAAGAGCCAATCGCACTGGCCCAGCAGAAGCAGAGTGGGTCAACAGCTCTGATGTGTGGCAGTGCCCTGAGAATCACCCATCCTTTGACGTCCAAATTGCTGTGCTGGAAGCCCTTCTTACATTGATGTGTGCATGGAGAAATTAAAGAAACCTCTAGAAGACAGAAAGCCACCAGTGCCATGGGGCAGCAGAGGTTATGCAGCCACATAGAATCATTGAGTTTGGAGAAGACCCAAAGATCACCAAGTCCAACCATCAAGCAGACACATCAAATCCCATCACAAAACCTTGTTCTGTAGTGCCATGTCCACATAGAATCACGGAATGATTTGGGTTGGAAGGGACCTTAAAATCCCCTAGTTCCAGCCCCTGACATGTGGGCAGATGATGTGGTGCCTTCCCGAGTGGAGCTGCACAGCCGTGTGCATGCAGGTACTCAGCTCCTTGCACTCCCAGGCTCAGCAGCACTGCCAAACCCACCTCAAGCAGCTCCTCAGCCAAGCTACATTCCTCTGCATGGTCTGGCACATTAAGAAACCACCTATCCATCCCCAGGGCTGTTTTCTGTCATTTTTCTGTCCCTCTCCCACCAGAAAACATGCTCTTTACAGCTGGCTGCAAGGGTTTTGTGGAAAGCCATAAAACATCTCACCACATACCTCTCTCATGTAAAATTTTGCTTTTTAGGCTATATGGAATGAACATGTACAGCAACATTTTTGGACTAAAACCTTTCTTTTTCCCTCTCTGCCCCCACTTGGAAGGGATCACGTGCCATCCTTGCTCTCAGGAGCTGGAAAACTCTCTTCTGAGGTCAGCAGTGCAACAGCATGCTGAGCAGAACAGGAACAGCCACACCATGGCCCCCTCTGGGTCCCTACATAACCTGAGCCCTCAGCCAGCAGCTGCTGGGGGTTGTGCCCCAGCTGGAGGGGGTCAGCA
Source organism: Penelope pileata (assembly GCA_013396635.1). Lineage (NCBI taxonomy): Eukaryota > Metazoa > Chordata > Aves > Galliformes > Cracidae > Penelope > Penelope pileata. The sequence continues at coordinate 737,008 of WBMW01000581.1, forward strand.
GGCACTCACAGCTAGCAGCCCACAGCAGTGCTGGGACCTTAGTGTTTGAGGATGAGCCCGAGCTCTTTACACTCAGCCCAGAGCAGCCGTTTCCAGAGCTCGCAGAGCCCCTGCCTTGCTCTCTTCAGGAGAGGTCACGTTCAAAGCTCGGGAATGCTGGCCTGCCATTTCCTACCACTGAGCAGGCGGGCTAATTAAACAGGCCATTAAATGGTAGTGAAGATGCATGGTCTGGAGCAGCGTGACAGCCTCCCAGCAGGGCCCCAGGTATCAGGAAATGGTGATTGCTTTTCCATGGCAGCCCAGAGGAGAGCTTTGAGGAGCATCCCTGCTGCTGGAGACTGGGAGCCAGCACTTGCGTTGGCCTGCTGCCCCACATGGGCAGGTGGGGCTGACAGGTTGGGGGTATTTAAGGCGGGATGGACAATCTGAGCTCTCCATTGGTTCTGACTCAAGCACAGCCGTGGTCGGCCACACTAGGTCCTGTGGGATAAGCGTGGGCAGCTAGAGGACTGACGTACCCCACAGCACTAAGCATGTGCACGCAGGTCATGCTGACCAGAGCCCTAACACTACTGGGAGGGCAATCAACAGGAATGCGGGGGGAAGAAGAAATTCCTGTAAACACCACTGGTTGCTGCTAAAATTAACCAGGAAGGGTGCTGCTTCCTAATTGACAATTCCTGTGATTTTCCGCCCACCCGGCTCGCTGGGATGGAGCTTCCTGCAGCGGCTGCTCCTTGAGGACAGCGAGCTGATGCTGTGTGGTGTGCTGATGGGCACTTGTGAGGTTATTTGGCTTCTCCCATCCTTTCAAGTTAAGATATCGCAGGTGAGCACTGCTATGGTACTTCATGTCAAAGCCCACCTCCCAGACCCAGGTCCTCCAGGCAGGAGTTTCTCCTCTTGCCCAGTTTGGGATGGGATCACCAATATCCAAATTGGGATCCACCTCTGGAGCCACGCCAAGGTTTCCAAGACACTCAAATCATGCTGGATTTCAGTAGCAGCTGGGGCAGTTCTTGGCTTTGGATTAATTCATAGAGCTTCTACCCAAAACCTGGCACAGCCGTAGACCTGACTGCTTGCTGGGTGTCCTTGCTGGGGGTCTCCTCACCCCTACTCACTGCTCTCCATCCTATGACAGCATGGGGAAATATGGAGAAACGCCCCAGTTTGGGCTCAGGCGTTGCTCTGCAGGCAGGGTGTGCGATGTAGCGAGGTGGCTGGGGTGTCATCTCCCTGTTGTTGGTACCTTGGCCACCCTGGCTGGGATAAGAGAGCTTTTTCCCTGTGCAGTGAGGCATCAGCCAGAGAAATAGGCACCAAACTAGACGTTTTCATGAGTCTCCTTCTCCTGAGCCACCCTGCAGACGGTGGGCTTCATTGAATCACAGAATCATAGAATGGCTTGAGTTGGAAGGGACCTTAAAGCCCACCCAGTTCCAACCCCCTGCCATGGGCAGGGCTGCCACCCACTGGACCAGGCCGCCCAGGGCCCCATCCAGCCTGGCCTTGAGCACCTCCAGGACTTCGTGTCTATCCTGTGGGTGTCAGCTGTGGGAAGCAGACCTATAACAGAACACAAGGGCAGGGATCCCCAGATGCTGCCTGCTTCACCCAAAGGTTACCTGGTACCTGGATTTCAGGTGGATTTTCACAGGCTGATGCCTCCCTGAGGTAGTCACAGGTTCAGGTGAGCTGACAAGAACATGGAGTTGATCCTGCCATGTCCTTGGCTCCAGCCCTGTTACCTTCCCCAGCTCAGACGGGGCCCAAGCTCTTTCTCAGGGAGGTTAACGAGAAGTTCAGTGCCAATAAATCAACTTTCTGCAACTACTTGCCTTGTTCTGGGCCTGAGGAAGCAACCCTCATCTTTCTTATCCCAACAGCAGTGACACAGGAGACAATGCATGAGGCATCACCTCCACCCAGAGGACAGTGGCTTTGGCCAACATGCAACAACCAGCAACAAACCCACCATGTCCATAGGTAACAAGGTTCATGAGAAAAGGAAGATGCAACCCTGCTGCAAAATGCCCTCACCCCTAGGCACTTCCCGGGGTCCCAAGCTGATGTGCTGCTTTGGGTGTGTGTGGAGCTCCAGCATGGGCCCTGGGTCAGGCACGATGGCAGGCCCACAGCCAGGATATCCCACCTGGAGTTCCTGCACAGCACTGGCCCAGTCGCAGCATTACGTGGGTGTTCTCAGGGTGGGACAAGAAAGAGAAAATCATCCCTTGGGCTATGGGTAGGACTACAGGACCAGTCCCACCCGGCAGCCCCTGGACCCCTCGAGCTGCAGGGACAGCAGGACACGGGAGGTGCAGCGGGGATGGCTCCAGCCCAAAGCTGCCGAATTAGGTCAGTGGAGCTGTAACATCTGGCGGCATGGCCGCCTTCCCGTGGGAATTAGGCACAAATGCTGCTCCGATGCCTTTACGTAAATGTGCTGCAATGGGGCTGGTGGATGCTGGAGGGCTGAGCATCTGTGCTGCTGCACCATGCAGCACGAGCAGCTCCTGCCCTCCTGCCAGCACTTATCTCTGCCGTTGCAGTGTTGCGCTGAGCAAGGGCTGAGCAGTCTTAGGCACACTCTGTGTGGAAGGTGGAATAAAGGTAGGAATGTGACACTGCAGCCCACAGCCCGGTCCCACCAAGCTTCCAAATCCCCTCTGCCCTGCCAGCAGCCATCCTCTCCGTGCACCCACCAGGCCCGGGGCTCCTGGTGCTGCGCAGCACTCAGCCCTTTACATGAGTTTTACTTTATTTTACTTTTTACAAGTGCAGCAACACCCTCAGGTGGTGCCTTCACGACTTTTCGCACTGCTCGCGCTAGTCTGGGGTGTGGAGGGGAACAGAAGTCACCGAGTAGGAAGCAGCAGGTGCTGAGCCCGAGCCTTTTGTTGTCACGGGATACTGAATTTCCAAGCAAACAGGAGCATTTGTTTGCATTCTTCTCCGTGCAGCTGCATTCCCACAGCCCCACATGGCTGGGGATTGTCCTCGGCAATGAGAAGGCTGGAAGAACCTCAGCCTGGTGTCCATGAAAAGTGACCTTAACATTGAGGTAAAGGGAAAACTGATCAGAGTCACGTGAACCCCATCCCAGAATGGCAGTCACTGCAGTTGCCCAAGATGAAAAAGAAAGGAGAACATTCTTGTTGCCAGTGCCCGTGATGATCCCCAAGGCTTAAATCACGCCGTGCCTTAACAAACCTCCTCACCTCTGTCAGATGTAACCCGCTGAGCTGGCACAGAGGTCAGCGTCTGCCATTGGGCACTTGTCTTTATGGACAGAGATGTTTTCATAGCCTTTAAATCACAGTCCTTTCCTGGAATTTTGGGACTAGCACTTCCTATCTGCACAGCTACAGAGATGATCTTTTGCTGTACCAAAACCCTGCGGTCTGACTTACTTCTCCGGCTGCCTCACTCTCCGTGATAGGCTCGCTCATTTTGTCAGTCCCTCTCTGTTTAAAACAACGCATGACCCCACCTCTAGGCCTCCAGACTTTCTGCCAGTGCCCCCAGTGAGATGAGGTTTACAGACTGCATTTCTCAGGGGAATCTCTCCTCTGCTTCCTTGGCGCTGAAGCTCGCCGGGTGGGTTTTTCAGCTCATCTTCACCACCAGCAGCCACCACTGGACTGGAAGCGCCACGCAGAACTGGGGAGCTGGCTAGTACAGACCAGGGCTGCAGAGACCCCACATGTGCTTCAGAGAAAGGAGATCCAGCAGGAAGGTAGCACACGGAAGAATGTAACCGATGTTCTCTTCGATTAATTAGAAACGACAGCATTAAACCACTCTTGCATGGACCCTGGGCGCTCTGCCCGTATCCTTCTTTGGGAGCAGCGCCATAGCGTTAGGCTTCTTCAAGCAGCTTCCCTTTTACAGAGTTTCGGCCTTCTCCCTTTCAGGATGAGGCCCAGATGTCCCTCCCCACCCCAGCCCAAGGCTGAGCATGCAGCGGGTGCAGCAGCTGGAGACCAACAGGGCAGTGGCACAGCTGGTTAAAGGCAGCACAAGCAAGGCACGTGGAGTGGGACATTTATGATGTTATTCCACATTGCCTGTTTGAGAAGCCATGAAAATACCCACACGTGTGCACCCTTGTGCTCAGTGAAAGCCAACAGGGAAAAACAAACCACCTTCTCTAGGTGGGGACCATAGCTCTAATTCAAGATACTTCTACTTCCAGATTTTCCAGAATTCCTTCGGAGTAACCAACGAGCTGCTCCCAGGAAATGCAGGGGCTGCAAACAGAGCCTGGAGCTTCTTCATCTCCAGGAGAAGGGAAACAACCCCCCTGTGAACAGAGCAGGACCTCATCCACTAGAGGATGTTGCCACCTGCTGTTTAAATACAGGATGGGCTTCGGTGGGCTTTGGCCATTTCTGGGCTTTGCGCAGTTTTGCTCGCAGCCGGATAAGCCTGGCTGCTGTAGGGGGGAGGCACTGCACGTCCCACACAGCCACACCTGACTTTCTGTGCCTGTAACCCAGCTTGCAGCAGCTCCTCCTCCACTCCTCGCAATAGGACAAGGGGCAGTGGCCTCAAGCTGTGCCAGGGGAGGTTCAGGTTGGATATCAGGAAAACTTCTTGTCTGAGAGAGTGGCCAGGCACTGGCACAGGCTGCCCAGGGGGGTGCTCAGGGGCCCCTCCTGCTCAGCTGCCTCCAGGTACGAGGTGCGAGGCCTGGCATGAGGAGGAGCCAGGCTGGCTGGGTCCTGGGGTCCAACAGCACACGTTGGACAGAAGTGTTTATTGTTGTTGCTGTTGTTTCTAAAGAGCCAAAAAAAAAAAAAAAAAAAACAAAGCACTTAAGCTCAACACAGTAGGAGCAGGTGGTGAACTGCTGCCCTGATTCCCAATTCAAATAATTGGGTCATGGCATCGAGGATTACAGCCTACACAGTTTAGACAGGATTTAAAACAAACAACAAGGCCCACAGCTTGCTAGAGGGAGGCTTGGCCCTGGGCAAAGCCAGCCCGGCTGCTCCACAGGTGCAGCCATGAAGCAATGAGGTGGGATTGCTGCTCCCCATGGCACAATGCTCCCGGGAGAGATCCACCATGGCACCCGCGTGCTGGGGAGGGGTGGAACAAGGATGGCTCTGTTGGATTGTTTCCACATTTTAACAAAATCGCCTCCAGCATAAGTGATGTTCAGAGCAGCAGAGACCTTGAAACTTTATCATTGTGGTGCAGGAAACCAGGGAGAGCTTCAGAGAGGAGCAGGGCCCGGCACACTCACTGGGGCTGAAATCACAGCCAAGCAGGGAGCAAGCTGCAGCCGGAGCAGGGCAGCTCTCACGTGGGTAGGCAGCAGCCACCCCCAAGCAACGGTGCCCTTGCAAGACATGGGAACAGCCCACTAAGCAGAGCATCACTGCTAAGTGCGGGACGAGCTCTGTAGAAGCTGGAGCCATGGCACTGGGTGAGAGACCACTCCAGGCCACCCCTCCCCTGCGAGGTGCTTGCCACAGCTGACACACACCTGTATGCAAGAGGCATACAGATGAGGCAGCCTGGGAAGAAGTGACGCAGCAGCTTCTAAAGGAACAAAATATTTTAAATAAATATGTGGAGGCTCTTGACAGCAGAAAATGGATTTCTTTTACTCATCAATGATCTTGAAAAACTATAAAATCTGCCTCTGACACAGCTGCACAGCTGCTTTTTCCATCCTGCTGCTTCCACGGAGGTTACTGCTAGCTGAATGAGGAGGGAACCAGAGAAGCTGGAGGAATAACATTCCCTTAATAAAGCCAAGCCACAGGTTTTGTCTTGATTTACATAGCCTCGCTATCTTAGGGCAAGCTGAAAGACGATCACCCTCATTAGCAAATTGCCCTGGCAGCACAAAGCAAGCGTTGCGGCTGCCTCAGAGACCTCTCGGGATGACAGCACCGAGGTGATACATTACAGGGAGATAAGGGAACTCGAGTTGTGCTCCCTGGCGTGAGGGAAACGGATAGATTTCTACTGTATTTGCCCATGTCTGTCAGCAGTTCCTCACTGTATTGCTTGAAATCTCAGTTCCCTCAGTCATCTGCTTTTAAGGGCTCCTTAGAGGAGACAGTAACTTGTGGGACTGGTTGGAAGCCATGGGAGCTGCCAAGAGCACCAGCCGTGTGTTTCCTTGGAGAAACCAACAGGTGGCCATAGGAAGACGGGTGGGGAATCTATAGCACAGTGCTCAGCTCCTGACGGTACATCAGCAGCTCATTGCAGGAGGAACAACACAGCAGGTCAGCACGATGGCTGGCTGGCCACCAAGCCCAACAGCCACCTGGCAGGACAGAATATGGGCTGGAGCGTGATCGGATTGCACAGCAGGGAGAAACTGCCTTCCCTGAACCTTAAACAGCGTCAGGTCAGGAAACTGAGATGCTGGCAATGGAGAAATGTAAACTGTATCACGAGAAGCTTCAGTGCATTAAGGTTAATGCTGTTAAGAAACTTAAGGATTGCATGCAAAAGCTGGCCCTTGTGGAGAAGCACATCCTTGCCTTGGGCATGTAACTCAGCCCGCCCTCACTGCCCAAGGACAGGTGAAGCCCAACCCCACAGGATGAACGAGGAAGATGAACCCTTCACGCACTGGTTGCCTCCACAGGTTCGCCTACGCTTTCTGCTCATCTGTTTATGCTTGGGAAATGATCTCTCACCCCATTCTTGACTTCCATATTGATTTATTTGTATTAAAACCTTTCAAAACATTACTGCTTTATGCTGTTTGTAGTTAAACCAGATGAAGGTGTTTCTTGAATCAACAAGATGAAACCAGCCCTCTTCTCAAACAAGTAAGGACCTCTTGGTGCTGATTCTGGGTATTACAAAGATTGCCTCAAGCCCTGGGATGCGAAATAGGGGAGGGGTGGCTGTGGTATTGCTTGAGCAGCACAAGCACGTGCAGCACCGCTGGGGTGATGCAGGGTCATCACCTGAACTCAAGAGGAACACGACACGGCCTTCTGAGGGATGGCGCTGGGCAGCAGCTGGTCAGCGACCGCAGAATGGAATATGCTGTGAGACTGACACCCACACCACCACTCCGTCCAAACTGGACGGCTGTGTTTCATGCTGGAAGCAGGAATATTAGCACCCTGATACTTACGATGCTGGACCAGAACCACGGGCAGCCAGACAAGCAACCCAATATGGGATTCATTTCACAGCAGAAAAAAAGCCCCAAGGCTGTGGTCTTCTGTGCCTCAGCTCCATGGGTAATGTTTAACACGGGAAGGAACACAAGAGACAAGTGACAACATCTGGACACTTCTGGCTACTATACATCAAGCCACAAAGCCTCTGCTACAGGTGCTGAGTTATGACACAATTATATGCAACTTGAGTTACTATTAACAAGCAATATGAGTTTTTACAGAAAAAAACATTTAAATTATGATATATTCAGTGTAAGGAAAAAAAGGGGCTGTATTACAGTACTTCAGCTTATACACCTTTCATTGGCTACACAGCTACTATTTCAAGATGATTTTTACGTATTGCAATTCAGAGAATGCAGAAACTCTGAAAAAGAATTTTAACTTTTGACGAACTCAGACTCTTTCGGCACAGCCCAAACTTACCATAAAAATCCATGCAGGTAAGAAACACGTTCAGAAGGGACAAGTCTTCCCCAAAGAAAAAAATGTTTCAAATGTTCCTTTTCCAAGAAGAACTTAGAATGCTTGATTTCTATATGCTCTAAGTTTTCATTCAAATACAAAAGCTATGGTATAGACCTAACCTGAGCATAACCCCACTGCTGATTATTCCAAGTGTGTGTGTGGGGGGGAGAAAGGTGGGGACAAACAAAGTGGTTCCCTGGTAAATGAAACCTCTATTTCAGAGCAAACAAGAATGCTAAAGCAGAAGCATTTCCACAGAAAGTACACCAGTTTTTACCAGTTCTAAAAGCCTTTCAGAACCACACCTTCATTTCCAGGCTGTAGCTTTTGCCTGTTCTTCACGTTCCTCAATTTCTTGAATCCCACTGAAACCCAAGGGGGCAGGTGGGGCAGATGCAGGAGCTGTGCACTCTCTGTGATACAGCAGATGATGACAGATTTTACAATTCTGTTTATTTGAAAGCAAAAACTATGTCCACTTAGCCATAATCAGTGTCTTCTCCAAAAAGGGATGGGCAGTATGTTTGAAGTACGTTATGTGGAGTCCTTTATACAGACTACTGAAAAGCTCTTAATTGGGAAGCTATCGGAATTAATGACATTTCTGATAAGCGTAGCTCATGTAAAGGAAGCATGGTAGCAGGAGTAATACAAGTGGCATCTGCAACGAAAAAAAAAGCTGCTCTTCATTGTTTTGCAGGAAAACAGAGGATATAAAAAGTCCCCAACAGTTTAAGAAGTTACAGCTGTTCTTTAAATGCCAAGTTCCTGGCTACCACTTTTATTAAAACAGACTCAATTCACTTAAAACAAAAGGAAAGAAAACAAGTGCTTGCCAATGACTTTAACAGAAGTTCCTGAAGAAGCTGCAGACGCGTCGCGCAGCAGCCGTGCCACATGCACATAACAGCTGCTGGAAGGCGTAAGAGAGATGCAGCGGGGGGCGAGAGCCCTGGACCTGGAGGGGTCGGACACAGCAGGAGCACACGGCCAGCTGCTGCCCTCTTCTGGGCAAACCAGATTCTTCTTTCGCCAGCACAGCACAGCTGGCCGCCTGCTACCGACCTGCACAAGATTCTGTGACAGCTCAACAACACACCGACATTTTCTGTACCTTAAAGCGATTCCTCAGAGAAACCAAAGACACGGGCCAATCAAGTCCCGATGGAAGAGCGAAAGGCAAAGTACTTCCAAGCGAGCACTCGGCTACACAACTCCTTCAAAATTTCTGACACAGCGCCGTGTAACATCACAACATTGTTTATTATGTGACTTTTTACAATACAAACAAAAATACAGAAATGCAGTATATGAATACAGCTAAATGCGAAATGGTGATTTTTTTTTCTTGAGGCCATATTCCCATTTCTAGTAAAATAAAGAAAGACTGCACACAGGTAGAAACAGGTTGGTAGTTAACTCCACAATTTTGCCTAGAAATGACCTATAAATGCGTTTTCCTGCTACTTACCATAAAATGTAAAAAGGGAGTTAAAGGAAAGTTTTACTCACTGGTTCCTACCATATGAAAGAAGCTATATTCTATTTAGGAGGGCCAATATATGGAAAAATATCTAAATTAAATGTTATTACAAAAATGAAGCAGTAATGAGATCCTTCTGGCTAAAGAAGTTACTAAATGAGAATAGCATATATTTCAAGAATCCAAAACATAAAAGGGTTGTTATAAAAAGCTTAGGTGCACTGTAAGCCTACAACTTCTTTTTTTCCATGTGTACTTTTAAACAATGGAAGTGTCAAAAATAGGGTCAACTGTGTTAGACTAAATTACATTATTGGATATGCTGCACTGAATGGAGTTCTTGTATTACAATAATAGAGAAGCATTCCTTTGCATCATATTATGGCAATTTATCCTCGCTAAAAACCGTCTCGAGTCCTTGCATCTTTGAGTAGCCTGTAAACCATCAAACCACCAGAACATGATTGTACAACAGTAAAATGTTTCCTTTTGCATTAAAATGACATCTGGTTTAAAAAAAAAAAAAAGAAAAAAAGGTACTTAGAGCTGTTATTTTTCCAAGTACACAACACCCTAGACAATTCAAGGCATCTCATTCTCCATCAAAATTAACAAAAATTTGTCATGCTGTTAAATCCATTACTATGGATACAACTGGTGCAAAATTAGTCAAACGGATCCAACAAACACTGATGTCCAGGCTGGCATATTGGCAACTAATACATAACTGGTGGTCAAAACGATGCACTTAAAATATCTTCCCTTTCTTCTTATTCTTTTCCAAAGTTCTGCAAGGAGATTTAAAAAGAAATTGTTAAATACTGATTACAAGTTGTGTTGGTTTTTTTTTTTTAGATCACTTTTTATATACGTATCTTTAAACATGCATTTTGTAAAGTCTTACAAGTTGCAATGCACCAAATGAACGTTTTTATATTCATTATACTTTTTTTAATATCATTATACATTTTTATATTCATTATACTTTTACGTAAAGTTGACCAATGCATTTATCCCAATATTCCCCCAGCTATGAACTAGGAAACTGAAATGCTTTAATTCTTGATGGTTTAGCTCTCTATCCTTCTGAAGTCTGACAGAATCTAACTTTCAAATACAAGCAGTTGTTTTTTTTTAGATAGATCTAGTTATGTATGAATACAGTGTTTTTCCAGATTACAACTTGCTTCAGAAGCTAACAATATTCCCAGTATTTCCAATATACTGTAACTAAGCGTAGTTTAACATTTTTCTTGGATTTTAAGTGGCATTTCCATAGCGGTCAAACACCACTGACCTTTATTACTACGGAAATTTCCTTTTAACAGAAAGCTACAAAACACATACTATGAACTGCAGAGCAAGAAACAATTTACCTGGAAGAATTCTGTTGTTCCAAAATACGTTGCTGAGCTTCCCAGTTTGCTTTCTCATCCTCAAACTGGCGACGCTTTTCCTCTAATTCTTTGTGTTGTGCCTCCAAATTCTTTTTCATTTGCTCGTGGCGTCGCTGCAGCTATAGAAAAAGTCATGAACAGACTCAGTAAGCACACGAAACACAGCAACTTTAGCATTTACAGTAACAAACATCAGCGACTATACTGAAGAGTATAGCACTATAGCTTCTCTTCAGAGGAAGCAACTCTTAGACCAAAAGTTCTAAGGATATAGGTGTTATTAACAGATACGGAAGAGAAAACAATCTTAGAGCTTACAGAAAATACTCCAAATGCGGCCCGAGTTGTAATAAGAGCTGTAAGCAGTCACATGCTGCAAACAAATGAAAGTGAAGAATATTTTGACGTCTAATGCACGTTAAACAAATTACAAACCATTTGAATAATGCATAGATTAATAGCATCTTTGGGTGGAAAAAAAATCCCACTGATTTCATCCTATAGTGTTAACTACATTAAGGATCTGTTTGGAAAAACATTTTTAAATGTATTAATTTGTTCACTAATTAAATGAATTATTAGTAGCATTGAAGTGAACTGTCTGCACTGCCGGCAGAGGATGAGAAGTCTCTCCTGCACGCTTCCCTCGATAGGAACAGCAATCAAATGCCCTGGATGTGAGAATGGAGGCACTGTGAGGAAAAGTAATTCCATTCATGTGGTCTAACAAGTGTTTTATTTTATTGAGCTAAATAAAACTCCCTCTTCTCCACTTATCCTGTGAGTCTTTGTCTTAGGCAAACCCTACAAAACAAAGTTTCTGTTAAACACTTTAAACTGTCCACTGCCCACTTTTGTGCATACGCAGAAATATAACGGAAATTTATGAAGCCATGAATGGAGAAGCAGGGGAAAAAAAGAATTAATTGCATGAACAATTAAGAAAGGGTTTTTTTTCCCCTTGTTTTTCATATAACAATTTAACTCCAGGCTCACTGCCACAGTACGCTGTGGAGGCCAGAAGTATAAATGGGTTCAATTAAACACAGAAAACCCTAGGTTGATGGTTTTCTTTTTCTGGTGGTGTTTTTTTATTTGTTTGTTTTTGTTTTGCTTTTTCCCTCCCCCACTTCCCCACCTCTTTCTCCCTGCAATCCAGTCTACCTTGGCTCCTTACAATGCCTACACTGGCAAGCATTTCAACTACTTGGCCAAGTTCCCTCACTTTCCCTCAAATCTGGAGCCAAACTGTCTTCAGGAACTTGAACTCTTCTATTAAACTTCTTGAGAGATGACTCCTAAAAACTTAATTTGTTTTCTGCCTATATGCAATATATTAATCTCTCAGAAAGAGCACTTCAAGAGCTGTCTGACAGCCATAAACACAAGTTCACTGTCAGGGTTCACCTGGACGAGACTGAAATTAAGAGTTAAATATCTGTGAAATTTATGTATGTTCAAATGACACAAAAACACTGCCAACAACATATGCCTGCCTCTTCCTTCATCTAGTTACTCTCACTGAGATGCTCTCCCAGACGTTGTATCAGAAATTCCTGAAATGCTTCTTCGGTACACAATGCAAGCTCTCATTACTACATCAGCCTGAAAATATGAAAGTCTCAAGAACTTTTTAACGAACACAGAAGAAAACAGGTGTAAAATATTCCACAGAAGGAAAAAACAGGGTAAAAAAATATTAAGTAGTACTTTAACATACTGTGACTGAAAATAAAAAGAACATGTACATGAATGTTAAAAGTACATTTAAAAGTCGGTGCTTATACCGTTTCAGCAAAGACTACAAGCTAGGAAAGAATAACTGAGTTTTCTTTAATCATGAAATGCTGGAAGACCTTGGAAAAGACAGCCATCTCTATATCTATTCAGCTTCAAGCATGTTTAGAAATTTTGATTACCTCAGCTTCAGAGTCCTTCAGTTTCTGAACCTTTTCTTTGACTTTCATCTCAAACACCTGTTCCATTTCCATCTCCATTTTTTTCATTTTGGCTACATGCTCTCTCCTTTCCTCCTCCATCTGTGCCAGTGGGCTCCTGCCATAAATCCAGAAGAAGAAGTTAGCTAATAAGAACTTTTTTTCTTTCTGTTACATTAGGGCATCTGTAAGAAAAACAAGATAAAAACGCTGAAGCATTAAACAACACAGCTGCATACACTGCTAGCTTAAATATATTCTGTATTAAGTTAAGCTTTCTACAAAAAGACATTTCATACAGTATCCCTCCCTCCCCCTTCTGATATGTCTTGCATTAAGATTCAAGAAGCTCTTTATTTTTTATCTTTGGTAAAACTGATCATGCGTAGGGAAGAAATCAAAGTTATAAGTAATAAAAAAAATTAGCATCTTCCAAGTGATCTTCAGGCATCTTGTTCTTTCCAGTTCAAATATATACAAAAATTAATGGATAGAACATTTGTGTAGAACAGATTAATAAAAATTTTTAGCAGTGTGGCAGACAAAAGTCTCGTTTTCTCTCTAAATCTTTACTGTTCAAAGTGATCAGAAGCATCAAGTTAGCATTACCACTTAATGTCGTGGTTATACTTCTGAAGAGTTAACTTGGCAAAAAAGGTTTTGGGCAACTGAACATGTTATTCATAAAAGCATTAGTAGGAAGACTTTCCTCTAGAAAAATATTATTAATGTTTAAAAATAAGGTTTTTTTTCCCTGTATCTAACATGGTTACTTCTTTTCTGAATTATACTGAATTTTTGAAGTTGTATAAGATTGCAACTCATGTTAAGGTGATACAAGTTTTAAACAGCAAGTTTCACATTAAACATCCAATAAAACAGGATCGTTTTCGATCCAGTGATGACTCCTACATGCAGCCAAAGAGCAATTACTGGCTTTTTTTTTTTCCCCAGTTTTGAGCATGTGTGGCTTTGGAATGTGACAGTTTTAACTGTCTTATTGCCAAAAATTGAGAAGAACTGAGTATGTGGTGACCTGCTAGAATCAACAAGCAGAGGATATCTGCTGGAATGTATGCAAAATTCGCTCAGAGCAGTGAATTATAAATTAGAGGTGGCAAGTCTAAGCTCTACCAAAAATGTTTTTTATTTCAGTGCTTAAAAATCAAACAAAAACCCGAATGGTTCTGATTTGATTCGTGCAGAAAAGACATTCTCAGAGGAAAACTAATTAAGAAACTTCCAGTGATGACTGAAACACCTATTTTGATTCAGAATCTGCCATTCTAAAACTTTGAGTTTATATGAGTTTATATATCAAACAGTTAATATCTGTTTTGACTATTAATGGCCCAGTTTATCCTTGCTGCTTGCTTATTTTCTACAACTAGCCATACTGAAAAAGCAAACGAAGTCAAAGTGAAGGCCACACGAGCAGTTTTTCAAACACTAGCATTTTGAAATGCACTTTAAAACGTGACAATTGGGGGTGGCAAGGAGAAAGGAAATAGCACTTCTGTTAAAAAACTAACTTGAACCTGAACTAGTATTTGCAAAATTTGGAACAAACATGGAACTGAAATTGATCCTCAGTCTAATGCTTACTTTAGCCATTCCAATGGTCAACTGATAGCAACTTTTGTCAAGGAAAAAAATTTTGCTTAAGCACGGGTCACATATAAAAATACACAAAAAATATTTCACATAAGAGAATGAAAGAGAAGGTGAGTAACAGAATTTGTGTAAGCTAACCAGCTGTCAAAATAAAACTATTTTAATGTTTTTATCTTTTAGAAGTGTAAAGCTCTCAAAAGCATCTGCTTTTCAGGAATTAACCTAGGACATAGATCTAAATACACTGCTGCAGTTTCTACAGACTTGAAAGGGGAGCAGTACTGCCCTTCTGTCGACAGCCTAGCAGTCTAATAGGGATGTTGTGCAAGTTGTATTTGAGGAAGTGGCGAGCATCAGTCTGCATAGAAAATTTGCTAAGTTAACAAGTGAACATTTACAGCTGAGATCTTTTCAACTGAGGTCACAACTGGTTTTGTTAGGTCTTAAGTAATTGACACAGGTAAATGTACATTACCCTTTATTTCAGGTTAAAATAACACAAGGATGTGGAACAAAAGAGCTAAGAACACACTAAGCAGAGATGCAAAACATGTAACTGATTTAACAGAATGCATGTTAAAAGTGCCATCTGTTAAAAGTTAAAAATTATTCTATGTGTATGCAAAGTGGAACCTCTGCAAGCCAGTAATAAGATAAAACCATGGCCTGAGAAGATTAAAGCAACCGACTTCCCAATCCAGTGAAGACTGGTAAATTTACAGGTAAGTATGAAAATTCCATTTGTTCTTTATCAGCATCTAATGAACATGAGGGATCTTGAGAGGGAAACCGGGAGAATTTCATAACTTATGCACTGAAACCATCCTCTACTCATTGCTGAAACTTGACCATATTTGTTTTGAGGCTTAGCCAAAAGGTTCTAAAGAGGAAGGGTTTTCACAGAGATATTTGTCACTGAAAATATTTATAACTTCTTAAAGTTTATATTTGCATAGCTTTAGAACAACAAAAAAGAGCTAGGAAAAAAAAAACAGTGCCAAGAGCTGGACAATAGAAAACTGTTTTAAATTTGAACCATTAAACAGTAAAATCCTTTTTGTGTTTAAAGAATTTTTGTCTAAGTTTTTGGAAAAATTTAAATGACCACTTACATGCCTTCAACTGTGTCAAATCTAAAAAACAAAAAATACAGAGGCTTAGCTTAGCATGCTTAAACAAAACCACAAAACCAAAAAGCAGTAATTTAAAAAGTAAATTCATCATTAATAGATTCCTAAAGCTAATTATGTGCTCCCCCAAAAGCAAATTTTTCACAGTAGAAGGAAAGATTGTTAGCTAAAGCTCATTATACTTATTTAAAATTCAGTTAGTAAATCACTACAGCACGTAAATATTAATGCAGATTTGATGTGCAGATATTTTCAGGAATAGTTTACCTACAATATGTATGCTTTTGAAACAACTTTAAATATTTTAGTGACACATGAACAACCTGAACAAGTTTTATGAAATCAAAGCCACGTCAAGGCATCTACTCATGAAAAACTGTCACCTAGTAAAGGTAATCATATTAAAATCAAGCTAAAATGTTCCTGTGCTGCAAAAAAGAGCACTTCACGTCCATGGCCAGCAGAGGTCTCACCGGAGGCTGTGCTCAGCTCTGGAGAAGGCTTCACTGCAGCTGTTATCCCCCACAGCATGATGCTTCACCCTAGGCTGTGTTGGGTTACTCACCCCGTTAGAGGAAAAAACGTAGCCTGAAAACAAGATTCTGATATTACATCTCACAACAAGTAGGATGAGCTTAATACCGTTAGAACTACTTGACTGCATTCCTTTCTGGTGGAAAGGAAGCAGAGAATCTTGGCTTATTGATAAGGCTATCAAAATATTAAGAATATGAGGAAAAGGAGTTAGAAGTAGTCTAAGCTAGGCAGTTAGAAGAACGTGTGCATTGTGTATTTTGTGACCCGGTGTGCCAGTTTATTGAACAGATCAGCAGCCAGATAAGGCTCATCTTCACAGTGTACAACACTACTTGCAATGCAATAAGGTTTTATGTTTGAACTCACTGAAAATATCAACCTTATGTAGCAAACTGTAAAGATTAATCAAATCAGAATTGTAAATTTCAGAGCAAATGCAAATTTCAGCACGTGGCACATAGTGCACGTGTACAAATACCGTATAGTGTGAAGAGAAATTATTTATATACCTGAAGATTACCCTTGATGATTTTTTTTTTTAATTCGTTAAGAGGTAGAAATCAGACACTAAATCTAAAATCCAAAAGGCTACCAGTTCATAGTGCATGCTTCAGATTGCTCTCAGGTCAACATGTCACATGTAGATCAGTCGATTACAGTTTTACCAAAGCAAAGGAGAGAAATCAAAGAAAATCATCAACTGCACGAAACAAATTCCTTTAAGTTGTCAGCACAGTGTTACTAAAACTCATAAGGTGCACTTGTACTCATCTTCACATTTACACTTCTGTTCAAAAAATGTTTACAGACATATGGAAGATAAAGAACTCTTAGGATCATAGAAATCCAGCTGTTTTTAAGGTAAAGAGGTCAATCCAGTCTTCTCCAGCTGCCAAGAAGAGATGCTTTTGGAGAAGTGCAAGAACCACAGCCTGCACAATCTCCTCTTTATGTACACTCTCACAGTTTACAAAAGGGACAGCAGCACAGGAGTTTCCAGAGCCAGAAGTTGTATCTGTGTTTAAAAGGATGCGTCTGATGCCAGACAGCATCAGAGCCTGTCTCCGTTCTCAGATAGAGACACAGGATCTGTCTCCCATTAAGGAATCACATTTCCAGAGGGCAAGTTAAATATTGTTCCATTTTGAGACAGACACTTCTTTCAAAAGCAAGGCAACAAGCATAAAATTCCTCAGGGGATGCACAGATAAAGCGTTAATATTTGTTCTTCTTCCTTGCAATTAATTTCTAGGAAGACACACATGGTTATTAGGAAAATTTTCCTCTGTGCAGCTTCAAACATTAAATTCAAAAGTACAAAAACACATCAAAGCCAAAAGAAGCATGGTCAAGCTTAAAAAAAAATGCTGGTAACTAAACATATGGATAAAGTAGCAAGGCAAAAAACAGAGCATCAGTTACTTCAGAACCAGTATGTGGACTCATTATAGACATATATATATTTAAATTTAAGTCATCCTGTGTTTAAAGAAAAATTAATGAAAAGTTCAAAATACTTCTTACAAGTTTGCAACAGTCTTTGCCATCTTTCAGATGGCTGAATCAAACTGATCATTTATCTGTTGAAGGAAAAAGGAAATGAACTCCAAAACCTGATGGCTAAATGTGCCAGTTGTATTTGGTCACCTCAGAGATTTAGCACTGCAGTGTTCCAGGTGAGAAAACTGGCTCCAAGAGGCACTTTTAACTATAAATATTCAGGTGGGACAGCACAGTAATTGAGATGGCAGGAGGTAAAAAACTAAGCATGCTTCAGAAAGCAGAATAATTCCAGATATTTGGAGCATAAACTAGTGGAGAAATAAGTTTCAGCAATGACCTCAGCAACTGATTGACAAAGATGGACAACACAAACAGTTTTGAAATCTTCTGGAACTGGTATTTATACATACATGCATCTCATTATGTTCATGGTCTGTGAGTCAAAAATATATATATAATTTTTTTTAAAAAACATACAGTACCTCAGATATGAGTAACAGACTAAGTCTGTAGGTACAGACTAACAAAAATATAAACAGGCACAAAACAAGAAATTGTAAAAATTATCAGCAAACCCAAGATTTCTTTAAATCTAAGGAGGGTGGGAAAAGGAGAAAAAATTGCCGTTAAACACTGCGTAAGACAGGAAACCAAAACAATTTCCCCTGATATTCAAAACTGCAATTAAAGAAGTTTCACTTTTCAGTATAGCGATAGCAAATAATGCAGTAAAAGACAAAAATGTAACAACAGCAAGCTAGATAGATCCTGGAGGAAAGGAAGAATTTTCTATTCTATATTGTCATTAATACATTATCATCTCAGCAAAAAGAAAGCAGGCTCAAGTTCTTGCACTCAATGGTGTTTCCTTCCCTGCTGCGCTATTTTGTTCTCAAATGTGCAAACTGCCTTACATCCGCCTCAATTTTTCCACAGTGCCTACCTCATTCAGTAATTTTAGTTCTGAGAACTCCTCCCCTCTCAGCCGTAACACTGTCCTGTTACGAATAGCTTGACAAAAAGTTCTAACACATTTGCCACGTGGATCCAGGAGCTTTGAGCTGCTCATCAGCCATGATGTGATGGCAGCAAGCATGGCAGTGAGATGTCAGCACTGTGCTACAGACACACATCTGAAGACTATTCTAAGACCTAACCTTGCTACAAACTTTACCTAAATTTAAGTACACTTTTGAAGAGCTGAATTAACTGCCATATAGTACTATCTTTTTGTTAATGTTGAGCAAGGAAGCCTCATGTTGTCTCATTCTAGATGAAAGTAAATTGTGCCCACTTAGATCATTCTTTCCCTATAACTTTCAAAGCATTAAGATACTGTCAGGTAGAAGGTCCTTCAGTGAAAAAATGGCTTTGTAGCTTTCAGATGAGAACAGGAGCTATTTCCATCTTAATGGTGAGTTGTTTGTTGTTTCTTTTCTTCTCCCAGGAAAAGCAGCTCTAAGTTAATCACTGGCTGAACAGAATAGAATCTCGTATTTTGGTTGAGAAATCTGTATCTAAATATAGTACAAGAAAGAAGAGCACCACTGATCAGTAGTAATATAATCACTAATTATTGTTGATACACGTAGAACTGATGCTTATATTAGATTTTAAAATGTAGCTATTCTCAAATAGCATTGTATGTGAAGAATACGATAGAGCTTGCTTTTAAACCTTCCAATAATTTCATCAGGCTGGAAAACAATTTACTGTCAGAGGCAACCAAGGTGACTTACTAGGGTTAAAAAGCAACAACAATTTGCATTGCAACTTTAGTCTCATAAAGATAAAGGTGTTGCAATAACTTCACTGTCATGATAAGCAACCCTCGAAGTAGCCAGGGCAGCCATTCAATGATAACAATAGTGTCTGGATTTTCCAAGTTTCTAAACAAACATTAACCCACTCTTCTGTCAGAAACATCCCCAACACTGACCGTTCAGCATTCACAAGAAAAGAGTCAATAATGCCCAAGGTAGTATATTTTCAAAAATAGAAAAAAACTACGCACAAAAATTTTCCAATACGTACCACTGATATAAAACTTAGGAACAGTGAAAGTAGGATTTAGCTCTGAAGAGAAATCAAACTAAAACCCACTTTTTTTTAAACCAATTCAGCGTAAACTAGTGTAAACCTTAGTAAAACAGAACAAAACCAAGTAATGAGTAAGGCAGAAGCATACAGTGTTCAGACCAGGATGCAGCAATGAGATAACTAACTGAAGAATAAAAAGCAAAATAAAGAATCCCCACCATAAAACCAACTAACTAATCAAAAATAAAAGATTAAAGAGCAATACAATTGTAACAAGAACTTACTTTGTTAGCTGCCCTTTATTTTTGTTGTTGTCAACACCATTGTATGTAACAGCTGCCAGTTTTCTGCTTCTGTAGTTCTCATAATGTACATTGTTAGTGACATCCTTCAGGTCCTGCATATGAGTTCTGTCAATAAGCACAATTTATCAGCTTAGTGCACAAACAAAAAATACTATCTGAAAAATTACTCCGTGTTCATTTTGCAGATTGGCTTAAACTATACTCCTTCATTAACGTTCCATTCCCCACACTGCTGTCACTCTTCCATTTAAATTAGAGCTGTCCAGACAAAGTCACAGAAATACCAGGTTAGTTCAGTGCAAAATATCTCAAGTTTGCAGTTACTCCAAACGTTAATTTATACAGGAGCAATCTTCAGAAAATTTTGGGTTCTGTGGATAGACTGGCGAGTACATGGAGAATAGAGATGAAAGCTGGACATTACTTCTGCAGTAGGTACCCAAAACTATGGCAGGCAAGAAACAACAAGCAAGCCAAAACTTCTACCCCTTAAGTCTGCAAAAGCTAAATACAAAGTTCAACATTAACAAACAAACATGAAGTTCCTCTGATAATTTCCCATCACCACTTTGGAGAAAAGTGATGCTTAATAGTCAAACCAGCAGTTGTTACAGCACAATAACTTACTGAACCACTGTGAATGCAGGAAGAAAAACCTCTCAGCACCCAACATTATGAAGCACAGGAGTCTTTAGAAAGTGACAGCAATGAAAATTTTATAAGATGCCTGCAACTAAGTACACACCAGCACTAACAGATAACTTGAATTTCTACGGTTTATCACAATTTTTAAGAACAAATAATCAGAAAGATTACTTAAAAAACATGCTAGCATCACTTAATACATATGTGCTTAAACAAGTTTTGATAAAAAATGCGTAAGTTTGTTTACAACTAAAAATGCAGGATTTATACAAACTCATTAGCTCAAATCTTCTTTTCCTCTGGTATATGACTTTCCAACCTGTTAGACATACAAGAAAATTTAATGTTACTCATAAGTTTCTTACCTTATCAACATGTTCCTCAGAATTGTGAAGTCACAGTGTTCCCCATTTTCAACTGTAGAAAGAGAGAAATCTTTGTTGAGACTCCAACCGAAACACATGCCTTATCCAGAGATAAGGCGTTTCAGGTATCATCCACCTTCTATGCTCATTCCAGCAAGAGATTCACAGATTCCTTCCAGCCTTTTGTGTGTGATTTCAGTAGAGCATCAGTAATGCAACACTATCAGTGCATCTTACCAGCCAAGCTCTTATGTTCCCCGAAGCCATACTACCGCAGCAGAAACAGTTTTGCCAATTTAACCTTATGATCCTTTGGAGGCCCTGTCAGTACAGTTGTGTGATTAAGGCTCAGACATTAACTGAGAAAATCTGTCTAGATCCTGCTACATCCAAAGCCTTCAGAAGACAGATTTTATGAAGACAATTTCTCCCTCCAAGCCCACAAAGGAGATGCAAAAGTCTTCATTTTAATTTTCATGTAGATTAAGTTATTCACCCACTATGCAAAGGAAGGCTCTATACTCGATTTGATGCACTTGTCGACAAATCAAAAGAGGGCTGGCAGCTGTCATGATATTCCACCTACTTCAGCAGTGCCCATCATCCATTATTGTACATGAAGCTGATGCTATTAATGGTATTTCCTTGATAGTGAAGTCGTACTGGAGAAAAAAAATGCACGCTACAGAATCGTCTGGCATGCAAACAGATGAGGGAAAACACAAAGCTGTTAGCATACAAAAGCAAGGCATGAGGCAAATGCCTCTGACATTGAGATGTATATTTTCATGAGGAGGAGGAAAAGAAACATAATGAATGAGTTAAAGTAACCTGAGTACATTCAGGGAATCTTGCAGAAAAACGAAGCACAATCTCTTCCTGTGTTCATGCTGCACCCATGCTCCTGCAGTTAATCTATTCCATGGTTTCATACAAACTGCTAAGTTCTACTCATATAATGCATGAAGTCATGCTCCCCCAAAGCTCCCTCTGAGTATGCTACACATATTTGAACAACTCAAAGCCATTTAAGATGGTCCTTTTAGTTTGGCTGTGGTTTTTCCCTTTCGAAAATCATACAAGCACTCGAGTTTGAAACATTTCTGAGTTTGTTTTAAAATCAAGAAGAGTAGCACCATTTTGTACATTTCAAAATACTAACGCAAGAGCCTTAAAATAAAGCTTGATCCTCTCTGGTGCAGCTGGTTTTTACTTTGTGCCAAACCTCATTTCCTGCCAGACATGCACTTCAAAGAGCTACAGCATTTCTCTTTAAAGTATTGGTCCATACTGTGCTTGGTTTCTTTGCTATTTTGCACTGCATTGAGCTTATAGTCCATTGCCCTTGGAAGGCAGAAACAGTAAGAAAAATCTTCTCTTTATTAAATACATGTACATCATAAGGTAATAAGTGCAGTCATCACATCAACATGGAAAAAAAAAAACAAAGCAAATTTATAATCGTTCTTTCACTATATGACATGGTGCAAGCTTTATTTTTCTTGTGCCATTTGAAGTAGGCAAATAGAGTTAAAATACAAGCAATAGTTGCCAAAAGAACATGCCATTATCTTAAAAACTTACTTTCTACTATTATAGAGGTTTAAATGAACAAAAAAAAGGAAACTGTGAAAAACACTCAATTCAACACCAGGTACCTTCCTGTTATTATGCTTCAGCAATTAAGAGTAAAATGTTTTGGGAAAAAAAATTCTTCCAGAAATTTTAAATGGAATTTATACTCGTTGAGCTCATCAAATCAGCATTTATAATAAGAATATCCTGGAAAGAAGAATTCAAGAAATGAATATATTTTATATGAGAGAAATTAGGATAAGAATGACAGCTAACACTTTAAGCCTTATCTTGTATAGGAACTGCAGTTAAAGGTTTACAATTCCTCTGTGAAGTTTCAACAGGATTCTGCTTGTAAAACTACATGTTGCTGAAACTTTACCTTGTTCCTGTCAGAATAAAAAAATGGTATATTCAATAAATTTCCAGAATACAACACAAAATTATGCATTTTAAACATATCAGAAAAGCTAACATCCCAATACATTTCCAATGGCTACAAACAACGAGAAAGCCTTACCTTCTGCAACACCCCACGGGTACTGCCTTCCTCTGACTCTCTTGCCATTGACTTCAATGATCGTATTGCTACCTACCACCGCGAGAGGTAAACGGTCCTACAACAGAAAGCATTGCTTTAAAAATTAAACATTCCTACTGCAAGCAAGTACAAAAGCACGCCCATGTATAAATGTGACATGAGGCAGTTCAGTGCTGTAACATTGCAACGCAGCTTGCCTGAAGTGCAAGAAGAGTTATATTTCCTCATCTCCAAAGTAGTTTATTACGCTTAATATATACACACTCTATTAAATTCCGTACACGCTGACATTCTGTAAATCTGGCTGAGAAACAAACACTACTGTTACCTGGTAAACTAAACAGGCAAAATAATTTCCTATTTAATCAGCTGCACAGTAATTATTTATCAATTCCTATTCCCACGGGCTACAAGGACTTCTACTTTGACTGAATTTTGTACCCAGTTTTCTAAGATTTGCCAAAGAACTACCTCAAGTTCTTGTTTTCAGCTGAAGAAAAATCTCTTCAGAGTAACAAGCAAAGTAGCCAAGAGCAGCTTCAAACAGCTGAAGGGAACAGCATACAAAGATCAAGTACTCTGGACATTCATTCTTGCTTTTATTCTTCCTCTTCTCCTTTAGGCCAGCACATCTTAGTCCCAGAATAGCTGTCATTTGTGCTACTTGTGTTTTATCTGTCCTAGGCAATTCCCACAATAACAAAAGATGCAAAAGCTTTTACAGGCTGTTAAAGCTACTGAGCAAAAAGAAATAAGGCTCAAGAAAGGTCTACAAGATGGACTTCAATGTACAAGAACAAACCAAAAGACACAAGTAAACAAGAAGTCTTTCAACAGCCTGACAGCCCTCTGGATTTTCTTTACTCATTCATCTCCATTAAGATTTCAGCACATCAATTAGCCAGACAACACTTCTAGTAACTGTAACTTACGCACTTTGTGCCACTGCACACCTCTCTGAAAGAGTACCCTTGCCTCTTACAAAGCTCTTAAACAAAACATAGCAGGTGGATAAAAGTTAAACAGGGATGGAATAAAAAGAAAGCAAGTGACCTTTCAGAAGTTTATTAATGAGAACGTGACCTAATGTTCTCATTCTGAATTTTACCCATGAAAAGACTTGAGCAATCTCTAAGAAGTTTCCCTCAGTTGGGAAACACCAGATCTCATAACAGCCTTACATATTATTTTTATCCTCTAAAAATTTTGGTGTGGTCTTTGCTAACGACAGAGCTTTTAATTCTGCACCCTCCCCCTAATCAAAGGGAAACAACAAGCAGTTTTTGAAAAGAGAATTCATTACCTTTATCTTCTTAACAATCTTGTTTTCTTCTTCATCATCTGTTTCTGGAAATTCATATATTTTAATTTTGTGCTCTTGGATTTCTTTCATTATCTAAAAACCAAAAGCATTATTTGTTTGAGGAAGTCATACTTTTACAATAGTTTACTTCTTGCTGCAATCTGAATTCTCTCTCCCTGTTTAATATGCAAGGATCTTACAAATCAAGGCCATTAAGTTACATCATAAAACTTGCGTATGTTTAACACCATCAAGTTACTCCAATGGAATATTAGTGTGACCATCACTTCTTTGGCAGGAGAACACAGCTTGGTGCTGGAGAGGTCACAGCTAATGGGATACTACCCATCAGTGCAAGGCAGCAGAAACAACTGGCAGTTTTCTACACCCAGGCAAACACGGAGATTTATACTAATGAGTGTTTTACTTGCAAATGCAAGAACTGATACAATTGAACTTAAATTCTCAGGCTAGTCTAGCACTTGCGTACCCTACCACAAAAACAAAAACAACAATAACAAAAAAACAAATTTGTAGGCACACTTCAGCCCTTTGAATTCCTACACATTTCTTTTCTGTTTCTAGCTCTCTTGAGCATCACTTGCTTACAGCAAGATCACCTAGTCTAGTAGAGATTGTGAGCGATGGGCCAATTCAAGCAGCAAGTTCCGTTGAAAAGTATTTGCAAGCACTAATGAAAATTTAATAACTGACAGCATCATCAAAAATGAGAGTGTACTGCTTTGGTGTCAGATTTGTCTGAAGCATATTTTTAGAAACAAACTGATTACTTTTCCAGAATTTTAGAATGGATAAATATTAGACCATTTAGCTGACGGCTACACTGCAGGGCCTTGGGGGAATATTTCTGGTTCACAGGTTTGCAATCTCATAAAGAACGTAAGTTTCTAGTTCAGACAAGGACTTACTTGCAAAGTTTCATTTTGGAAAGTCTGCCCTAATTAACATCAATTTGTTGATAAAGTTGCATACGTATTGTGAAATACGCTGCATTCTACCTTTCTTTCCCCTTCCATATGGGGTTGCATCCCACAAAAAAAAAAAAAAACACATGCAAAGTAACCAAAATGGACTTCAAGTTTACAGAATCTTGAGTAAGTTTCTCCAAAACATAGAATGTCATTTCATTTTTAATTTTAGATCAAGAGCTTTGCACACAGCATCTCTTAATGTCAAGATTTTGAAGAACTTGGGTTTTTTTGTGTGTGTGGTTTGTTTTTTTTTTTTTTTTAAACTAGGACTAGACAGTTCAATGAAATCTACCTAATGTCTCATTTTATCCTGTTCTGTGTCCTCTTAATCCTCCTTGTACAATACAGGAAAGATTCTACTATGATCACACAGTCGAAAGAAAACAAGCCACTTGGAAGCACTACCACCAAATTAATTGTAAAAACACAAAGAAACTATGTCAGTTATACCAATGTTACAATTATCTTCTTTAATCTTTCAGAAGCATTGCCACAGCAAAGAACGATTGACAGGCATACTTCTTCTCAGCAACTACCTGATGCATCTTTAATAAATACATTGCATTCACTTTCACACTGACGCGTTAATAGCCAGTAACAGTGTAATGCTGTTAAATACTGGTTTTTGTGTGCACGATTTGAGGATTCTTTAATTTTTTGCAATTGTTTCTCTTAAAAAAAAAAAAAAAGAAAAAAAAAGAAAGAAAGAAAGAAACAGCTTCTGTTAGGCACCTAAATCTTCAAAGCTCCTTTCCTCCCTTACTGATTTTTATCTCAGCAGTGAAATACCTCACCTGCCAAGAGTCATGCTACACTTAAAACATCTTCCCCCGAGGACAGAAACAAGATTATTTCACCAAGAAATATAATTAAATCTAGAGATATAAATTACTTAGCCTTGCTGTCTCAAGTCACTGCTTCAGGGTTTAAACTTTGCATGTAAGAAGTTAAATCTCACCATTTCCATAGGCACTGACTTACTAATTACCCTGCACTGTAAATATTAATCTTTCAGCTCACCTGTTTTTTGAACTGTTGGCATTCCTCAGGTGTAAGTGTGTCTGCTTTGGCAATAAGTGGAATGATATTCACTTTTTCATGCAGGCGCTTCATAAACTCTATATCCAAAGGCTTAAGTCTGAAAGACAACATTAATTAATATAAATTGCAAGGCTTCAAACAAGAACGTACAAATGATTTGAGATTTGTCTTAACAACTATTCTTAAAGCACTGATTTATAAGAGACAGATGCTTGAATGACATTCAAAAGACTACCTGCCATTGCAATAGGAAATCCCCTAACACTGTATAAAGTAGAGAATAAGTCATACATTATCATCACTAGTAGACGAGACTTCTGCAAGCTGAATTTACACTCAATTTAAGCAAGTGGTAAGAATTCTCAAAGGTTGCAAAGCTCACGTGAGTCTTTTTTTTTTGTTTTTTTTTTTAAAAATATCAGGTTGCTGAAGACAGTTAAAACTGTGGCCTGTGTAGAATCTGAGTAGAAGCATCTCACCTTTAAAGTACCGTATTTAACAACAGACCCTTATCAAAGTATACGACAACGCCTTAAACTAAACGCCCATCATACGGTTACATAAAAAACACACACCGGTGTGGGCCAACACAGTCAATTTCCTGCTTGCTAAAGTAAAGTCACAGGTTTCAATGCATTAATGCTTTAGAATTATAGCAAGTTTAGTCAGGCTTAAAGGATTCACTTAAAGGATTTAACAAGATTATTTCTCATATTAAAGAAATTAGGATTAGGAACGGCTTCAATTGGTATTCAAATTTAGCTTCTCCTCCAAGCCACATACATACATAAAAGAATAAAGAAAACAACAAAGAAAACATACGTAGTTTCACTTCAACATTTTCTACTTGCCATTGAATTTGTCAGCTTCTCAGCATGCTTCCATTCAACAGCTAACATTAAAGGACATCTAGTTCGATAGCACTAGGGTGACCATCCACTCATTCTAGCATGCTTTCCCTCTCCTCATTTGAAAGAGCTACCAAAGTCAACACCAGGCTGATGGGCAGCTGCCAAAGCAGGACAGTTCAACTTCAGCACTTGAGCTCAAAGTTGAGACTGAAGCAGGAAAGCCTTTACATAAAGATCCTAGAAGTGCAGAGTGAGGCTGCGATTCATCATCCCACACGCTCATCTAGAACTCCCCGCTTCACCAGCCCCTTTGTTCTCTCTATCTGACCCACACAAACTTATCATGAGTTCAGATGTTTGTGGGGATACCAGCTGTCAGGGGTGGGACCCATTAGATTGAAGGACTAAATCTGCAACTTTTGTTCTCTATAAATTGTAACAAGCTGGCTTTGACAAAGGTATTAAGTCATAAAGGCCAAACAAAAAGCAAGCTCACCTACAAATGCTGTAACTCACTGTAAACAGACGTGCATTAAGGGTGATGAGTATTTTACTCGATGAGTTACGTGGGCCACTGTCTGCACAGGAAGCATGACAGAAGACCACACCACCACAAAAGCCAGGTAGGAAGTGAGTAATGTTCTTTCAGAGAAGAGGGCATTATAAAAGAGGAAATGAATGCTAAGAAAAGCACCAATTTTCTCTGTGCTTTGTACATTTCCTTAATTAGAGAACAACTCCAATCATTTACATCAGAAATTGAAAGACGTCATGCAAACCTAACTCAACTTTGCACTTTTTCAAGAATAACACAAAATATCACTGTAGGGAACATACTTTTCCAGCTTTTAAACTCACAGACGGGGGCCCAAACTTAATTCACCCAAAGCATTACATTTTTCCTTACAAACAATTTGTACCAACAATGTATTCAAAATGTTTTAAAGGATAAAAGGAAGGAGAAAAAAATAAAATGACTCTCAAATCTATGCTCAAAAAATTGATTCAGACAAAGAAAGGTTCATTCTCCCTTTATTAACATGAAATTTTAATTTGGCACTACTAATGAAACATTATCTGCCAAACATTCAAATGCAAACATTTAAAACTGACGTGCACCGTGAGTAAAATTGACATAAACGCGCATGTTGGTGAAAAAATGTTAAGACAAGTCTATCCAAGAAAAACTCTTCTCCATACCACCCTCCAGTTTCTTTCCAAATTTAAAAATCTATCTAGTTCAGAATGATTATTGCAACCATTTGGATGCTAGCTACAGAAGTTGAATGCAGTAACTGACTTCTTTCACCGCCAGAGGAACCTTCCTCAGAATTTGTTTCTTCCTTTGCAAATCTTTACTACTTTCAATCTACGCAATGGAATAGGCTACTTCTCCTCCTCCTGATCTGACAGCTTTAGTCAGTTGTAAAACAATGATAAAATGTTAAGCAAGCAATTTCAGATCCAGCCAGCCTGCCAATAATACACCTTTGAAATGCAGTTCTCTCTCTCTACCACTAGATAGAAGTCTGATCAAGTTAAAAACTAAGATGGGGTGAAAGATTGCATAATAATTGGAAAAAAAATCCAGAATGCAGATACTGGAATTGTCACTAGACAGAAAATTACACTTCAGGTGCATGCTTAAAAGGATGCAAGAAACCCTCCAACTTCAATTTATTATAACATCAGAGGAAAGGAGAAAATAAGAAAAGGAAGGAAAAACCCCATTGCTTAAAGCGTGAACAAACTTATAGTTGAAATTTAAATAGAAGTGTTTGTACAATAACAGAGGTCACAAGGAGTCACAGCACTTTTAAACACTTGTGTATTTTTAACTGTTGTAATATTGTTTTTCTTGTTATGCAATTTATGTGCAATCATGTTTTCTGGTGTTTTAACTCATTACCTGTCAGGCTTGCTGATGTTAGACAAGCCAAAGTAAGCTCATCTTTGAGATTAGGCATGGTCTGCAGGCCATTAAGAAACTCCTATCTGGAGCTTTTCATAATGAATGACAAATTTGGGTGTTTATCTGAGAAAGACAGAGAAAGGAAACATAAAATACAGTAATACTAACCCATGTCCTGAAGGGGCAATGAAGTATAAACAACACTGCACTCTGTTATCTGGCATCTGACGTCTGTTCACTCGAGATTCTGCGTTCAGGTAGTCCTCAAATTTACTGTCAATGTAGTCGATAACAGGCTGCCAACTACAGAGGTTACATGAATAAAAACCTTTAAGTTACATCATTTATGTAAAAATTCTGACTTTGCTAAGAACTAGATGTACAACGTTTCCCCATGACTTTTTTTTTTTTAAATAAAAATAATTAAATACAGCATTTTTTTAAGCAAACAGCTCCTCAACATACATTCGTGTTGCATGGACTTGAAGATACAATCTACCAGTTCATTGAAAAACCATTACAAACACAATTACCTTAATCATAATAGCATTAAAAAGAATACTTAAGAAGAGTAACCAAAGGAAGCACTTTGATGGTCAAATCTTGGGAGCATACGAATAATGGTAATTGAAACTACAGTAGTCAAAGTTTACTGTTAATAACAAAGCATAGGCAAGTTTAAATGCATTAATATTTTATCTGAAGATCTATGTGCACATTTAAACAAGTCACAAGGTACTGTATCACACACACACACAGTAATATTGGACTGTATCTTTTTTTGTAAGACACAAAGAACGTCTTACCAATTACTATTATCCACAGCATCTCCAAATCCCGGTGTGTCTACTATTGTAAGTAGTAACTGAACACCACCTTCTTTGATTAAAACTTTTGACTGCTCAACCTGTAAAAGGAATCAGATTAAGTGCTTAGCAATTTAGTCACTTACTCCAGACACAGGGAAAAAAATTCAATGAATCCGAAGTCTGAAAGAACTGCTGATCTTTCTGCTTCACAGCAACTTGCTTTGCTTATAAAATCCCAATTTTTTTGATAATCATTGATTTGTACATTAAAAATGGGTCATGATTTAAATTTAAGAAGTCAGTACTAAGAGAAACCATCTAAGTATATCAAACATCCTAATATTTTAACTCCTGTAAAAAGAGGGAAAACCCTAAGCAAGGAAACTGATGTCTGTATAAAAAAAGATATTGAGATATCCAGACATTCTCATAAACCAGGTATCATCCTCGATGAAACTGCTGACTATGGTTATTTTAAAGAAAATTACACTTTTTAGAGCCAATTTGCACCGACTGACCCAACCACCTTAAATGTTACATTTCCAGTCCAGTTAATATCTTCCTAACAACACGTTTGTCTTCAGTTAGCGTAATGCTGGGGAAAGGAATCCTAGAAAGTGATGGTTTCCTGTTATAAAGGCAGTGAGGCAGGAAGGGAACACAATCCAGCTGCAATCTGCTGTC
This sequence comes from Penelope pileata, assembly GCA_013396635.1. NCBI lineage: Eukaryota > Metazoa > Chordata > Aves > Galliformes > Cracidae > Penelope > Penelope pileata. The sequence goes on from WBMW01000581.1 coordinate 767,315, forward strand.
CCACAAATCACATGACCGTCCTGCATTGTGTTTCTGGTAGCTCAGGTCACTGATGGAAATCTGACTCCACAAGACAACTGCTGCAGCACAAGATCTGATGCAAGATTTGGGTGTGGGAATGCGTGCTGGAGCTGCGACCACCCAGCCACAGCACAGCTCTGCGAGTTTGCAGGAAGCAGGTCAGGAAACAAAGCTCAGGCTGAACAGCAAATGGACTGCTAAGCCTTTTTCCCCCCAGGTGGAGTAGTAATAACTCAGTAATAACTGGCAACGCCAATATCAGGTGTATCCACCTGGTGAAGCAGCATTTAGAGAAAAAACCTGCTATAACTACTGTCATACTTGTCAGCTTGATTCACAACAGTAAGAAATGATAAATTCACAGTAGCATTTTGTCTCTTTTGAACTGATCACACATTTAATCATGCTTTTCCTGATGTTAATTCAATAGAAATGGTCTTGACGCTGTTTTCTAGATACAGATTCAACAAATCAACCATGCCCTTTATTGCTCCGCATAGCGAGCGGCCGCACAGAAGTTTGCAGACATCTATGCCATAGCATTGCTCAACATACTGCTTAAGCCTCCTGATCATCAACTGCATAAAGAAAATCAGGTTATATGTAACTAGGTGCACATCTGCAAGAACATTCAGTAACAAACTGTCAGAGTAGGAACTTGGATAGTAAGCCCTTTCTGGACAGCCTCTTGACCAGCTCAAGACTTGAGGGATCCTATCAACGCTATTAAGTGCTTGCACATAGCTATTTGTGCAACTGAAACAGGCTGGCTCACACACACACCTGAGAGTTGTTGCAAACACTGCAATCACTGGCTATATGATGCAACTTAAAGCTGGAAGGTAAAGGATCACTCTGCAGAAAGTCAAACTAAATACCTCTTGCACAAGTAAAACACTTATTATCCTCCTATTAATTATATACAGAAGCACAGCAGACAATAACTAACTTCAGAGAACTTGCAGCTCCATATTAAACCTCTAAATTTGTAGAATGCCATTTTTTCCCTTATCAGTAGGAATCCTATCCAACCCAAATCAATCCATTTTGCTGCTAGGTCTGAACAAACAAATTTGATAACACCTTGGCTGTCTGCAGCATGCAGTCACCATGAGCAGACTTCTCACCCAACAAAAAGGCAGAAGAACTCAGTAAGGCATCTTCATAAAAGAAGAGTCCTCAGCACTGGGCTAATCTGGGTGACTAGTTACAGGGAAATCTAGGTTGGAGTGAACTTCGAGGGCACCCAATTCAACCTCCCTGTGCATGCCTAACTGCAAAGTTAGGAAAGTTTAAAACAAAAAGAAAAGAAAACAACACCAAAACTCACCCACACCGATCAGACTAGACATCACCAAGTCACCCTTTCACTAACTGCACAATTTCTATCCTTCCAAAAGCACGCAGTCCAAAGCACAGAGAAGCTGGGAATACATGCAGCATTTTCAGAACTTAAGTTTCAATGGTGGTGGATAGATTTTTTCCCTGGAGAGCTCCGTACAGAAATTATTGTACACAACTGATGCCAGAACACAAGACAGTAATCTCCAGGCACACAGTCAACTCAGCCAAGAGTTTACTACTCACAAGCTTTAGCACGCAGGAGATTAACTTCTGATTCCTTGAATTCTTTTTGCTATCCGCCACAAAAACCACAGAGCCCTCCTCATAGCCACGCTCTCTGTGAGTGCTAAGAAAGCCATAACACTTTCAAAATACTACAGATGATAACATTAAGAACTGTACTCTTGCCAAGCGCTACAAGGTATCAACTTTATTCTCCAGCACAAAAAATTACCAGCAAGAGCCATTACATTCCTAAGCTTTCATAGTGGAATGCTTTTACAGGAAAAGCAATTAATAACGTATAATCTTTAATGTGTGTTTATAACCAAGGAAAAGGAAGGTCAGAGCTCCTTCAAGGTGCCACCCCAGACATCTTGCCCTTAGCATGGCTGAATTTCTGAAGTCCCCTTCTGACAAATGCTCTGCAGTAACTCAACCTCTGCAGACAGTGCTAATATCTTACTTGGTGGTAGCGATTTAAATTCTTACTTGTCATCAATTCATGTAGATGCCTTGCCATCAAAGAAGGGATTTTAAATACCTACTGAAACTTACTGGATCTAATTCAATGTTAGCAAATGCTTTGTGAACAGTCAGATCATATCCACCACGCACTGTAAGGGGGCAGAGACAGCTGGTAAGTGACAGTAGGTGAAGAACCCGCCCTAAAGCCTCTGTGAAGTTGTATCTCTTTTGAAACCCAAATGGATGTGCCCATACATGGTCAAAGGCAAAGAAAGCAGCAACATCTGGAAAAGATCCAAAAAATCTCTGTAAACTAGTGTCATTCATAGTTAAGCATCCAACTGCATCCTATCATCTGGCTTTACAAGTATTCCCAAGGGATTCATTGAAAACATTAGCTCAAGCCTTGGAATTTAAAGCTTTTATTAAAAGCTCTACTCCAAATGGTCATTTTCCCATGCACTCTGGTTAACTGGGTCACACTGGTCTATCCTGCAGTGCTACACAGAATTCTGTGACACTGTGCACGTTACAGCTTGACTACTTCTAACATTAAACAAGACTGTGCATCCATCTGACATCAAGTCATTTACTATTAACTGCTTGACCGTGTTTTCCATGAAAGGAATGCAAAGGATCTGCCTCGTGAAACAACTTGAAACCACTACTGTTTTCAAGTATTGTCCAAAATACAGTTTGTAATCATGTAAGTGAGACTACCACATGCTTCCTGATCAATGATTCCCATCATACAAGAGCAGGGAATTATTACCGCCAAGGTTTTAGGCTGCTCTGGTGGTGTGTGTCATCTCCACCTTACAAAACCCTTCGCATTCTGATTTTCAACTTAGAAACATTTACACTGGCCACAAGTACAAATCCCACGGATCCAAATACCAAATAGCTTCTGTTACTAACTCCTCATTATTTGCTTGGAATCACACACAAATTGGCCACAGTTGCCAGCACACACAATTTCCAAGGTTGTAGTGGGAAACTATTTTATCCTCACTTAGAGATTGAAATAAGAGAGTTCCATCTTTGAAGAACACAACAGGTCAGGACAACTAGATCATTTAATTTTGCTACTTAGCAGATGAAAGTTCTTGACTGAGATTCCAGAACCTCCACATGCACAGTTTTTGTTTAGTTTTTCTTACATTGACTCAACATTAGCCAGGGATGGACTGAGTTACCTTGGAAGTCTGTCTTGTAATTCATTTATTTCTTATGTAAATTATTCTTATTTTTCCCAAATAAAAAAAAGTAAACCTTCCAACGACAGGACACTAACTCACCCTTATGTTATTTAAAGCAATTCAGATAAGTGAACATAATTTGAATTGGCTTATCCTCAGCTACCAATACAAAAATCAACAGTAATAAAATCACACCAAGCTTCTCTTTCAATAAGTCATCTTTCTACGTAGTTTTCCAGCATTCAGTGAGCTTTGTTATTGCTCATTAATCAGTTTATTTCATAAGAGCTAAACTATTTGCACACCTTCTTCATACCACTACCATTTCTTTGAAGCAGATTCAATTGATGAAATAGCTTAATAGGCATGACCAAAATTTAGAGAAATACAAACATATTGTTAAACTCCAGATGCTCAAAAGCTTCCCAAAAATAAATAAGTAATTTGGGGTGGGGGGGTAGAATATCCGTATTCTGACTTTGAAATTTTCATTTAGCTTTCTTAAATATGAGCACAAACAAGTTTTTCCTGGTAATCATTCTGTGTTCTAAGACTTGATAAAAAGTGGGGAAAACAAAATAATAATTAAAAAAAAAATCCCAGACTCCGAACTCCAAACAAATAAACAAACAAAACAAACCCATAAAACAGGAAAGGTCGAGGTCAGTGGATCACAGCACTGGAGCAGTGCTATCCATTTCTGCTGAAGAAAAAAAGCATTCCATTTTACAACCTCTGTTTACTGTCTCAAGTACCTACTAGCTCAACACAAGGCTTCCTAATCCCTCTTGACAGCTCTGTAAGTACACAATCACTTCAGACACAGCTGAGGTGGTCGGTGTCACACTTCGCAGTTGGAGGACGGGGGACAACAGCAGTAATTGTGAGCCATAACCTGATCCTCACTTGAGATCTGTATGAAATTGGATTTATCACAAGCTGTCTTCACCAAAATCTTGAACAAGCGTCCGACAGGCATCAAGAGAGATGAGTGGAGCTCACCTGTTCTTATTCCCGTTCTCAATTGTGGAGGCAGAAAAATAACCAGCTAAGATCAATCATTTCCTGAACTACTCACAATACCAAGAAGACACGTAGCTATTTCTTCATATTAGGTTCTTTTCTTTTTTCTTTCTTTCTAATACAAACAGCATGCTACTCTTGTTGAGAGGAAAATACATTTAATTGCAGCAAAACATCATAGGAAACAAGTAGATCAGTATTCCAGTTGTAAAATGCACTTGTAGGAACATCATCTTTGCCTGCGTAAGTCATGCTTAAAGTCAGCCAGCCTCACCCTAGTCCTGTATATGCTTCAGGATAACTTCTAACTGGCACAAAAATCACAAAGGCTACAGGTTGCAAAATACTGCTAGATAGTTTTACACAAAGGATTTGCAGTATATGGAGAGACCTAATACACCATTTCTAAAAGCCTGCCTTAAACAGTCAGAGGTTTATATTGCACATCTAAGTATTCCTACATATATACTCATTATTTTAATTCATAATAAAACACTCCACTTCCCAACAGGGCTGAACCCATAGATACTTCTAGAGAACAGGCAACACAAAGTACTTCAGGCCTCCCACACTTCAAAAGACTACAAGTTTCATAACCTAAAGTTTTATGTAGCTACAGCATGTTGAATATTTCTCAGTGGTTCACATTATGGCTGCACTTATTTAAAACATATGTACTTATTTGACAACTGCATCACCTAATGTCACTAAATTGGAAGTTAATTTCCTCAAGCTGCAGTCTTCCCCACAGACATACCTGTACAGTCTTTTTAATTCTGTGCGAAGGACCTGGATACTCCGGGGAATATAGTTCTGTTAAGAATAATGAGTTGATTAATGTTGACTTTCCCAGTCCAGATTCACCTAGAAGAAAAGAGAACAGTTTCAGGAAAATGCCATATCATCACACGTAGTATAAACATTTAGATTTCAAATACTCTTAAAACACAATACCTGGAAACATTCACTGCATTCTGAAGGTATGACAAGCTATAATATTTTCTAGTTTCAAGGAAAACCCTGCACTTATTTTTTTAAACAGAAAATCCAACTGTCACTGTTGGATTTTATAAACACTCATTTTTCAGGTCACATTTTTAGGTAATGCTAAGTACATTTAGCACTTCTCCATAGCCCCTATCACAATACACAAAAACTATATCGCCCCAAGTAAAGTTCATTAACAAGCCATCCTCCTGATACCAGTTTGTGCCACAGCATCAAAGCAGATTAAGCTATCTCCTTTATGTCAAGTGGTATTTGAGAGTCTTACTGTTGGATGAGGAAGGGGAAGAAAAAAACTTCAGATTATTTTATTCTAATTACTAAAGCCATGAGAGCCAAAATGAAGTTTCAAAACTATGTGGTTTGCATCGGAATTTTGTTGGTGGCGTTGGGGCATGGAAGGGGGTTGGATTTTGTTTGCGGTACGTTTTTTTGGTAAATCGTTCATGAACAACAGTAAGTCAGCCTTGCTAAAGAATGCGGAGACACTATTGCCATGACAATCCAAATGAATGTATTTACGAATCCCACAATGAAAATCACCCCCATTTACAGCTCTGCAGAGACTGGAGCAAGAATTTCAGATCAACTGCTCAGACTACAGCATTCAAAAAGACAAGTCTTTTACTTTGTTTTGTATCACAAAGGAGCAACTTCAACACAATGATTCATACCACCATGAGAACCAAGCAAAAAGGTATATGAAATCGACGTTTTCTGTTTTTGTTTAAATTTTCTCTATGCAATGGTGTTAATGTTAACCTAAACAGAGACAGTGACACAGAAATTTGCTCTTAAGCTAAACACATTCAGACACAAACCAAAGACTAGCCTGCAAAGCCCCAGCTGATTTAGAGACTAAACTTCTTCAAAACTTGTCTCAGTACGTGTCCTAGGTTAATACAAGTACTCAAGAGCTACAAAAAAGAGCAGCTATGAGCCTCAGCAGAGAAGCCTGTGCCTCTGCTGCAATCACTGGCTGGATTTCATCCACCAGCTAGCTTATACACATCAGCCAGCTCCATTACAAGCGTGGAGCTCCAAGTCTCTGCGGCACTGAACAGAGCAATCTGATTAGCTGTATTGTAAATGGATTAGCAGCTGCTGAAACGCTGCAAGCAGAGCTCCTGGAGGCTGCCTCTGCTATTAGCGGAGCTCCTCCTCCAAAGCCCACCCTGCCTGAGAGCTGAGCCGATCTGCAGGGATGGGCTGTGCAGGGAACACGGGCTGCATGGGCCAAGGAGCACGGAGACACCAAGTTGTAGCCTCAAGGCAGCACTGCGGGGAGCACCAACATCAAAACGACAGCTACTGAGAGCCAGGAGGGACAGGTTTGCTGACAAGCATTTCATCGCTACCATTCCAGATTTTGCCTTTTTCTGTGGTCAGATCTGTTAGATGCTTCAGAGTGTGTAGAGAATACATTGCTGAATAGCATCTAGTTGCAAGGGATGCACATACACTGTTGCTCTCCACTTGCAAAATCTTTAGGGCAGAGCCAGCCGCAGTCCAAAGGCTCCCTACTAAATCTGCAGACAGAAGCTCCTGAAAAGCTCAGCTTCCCAAGTGCAGAGCTGCAGTCAGTTCGAAGCTCCAGGCTCCCCTCACCACTCAGCTCAGGATGCACGTATCACTGCAGGTACACTGGCGAGTTATTTATCCACTCTACTGAACCTCATTTTGCAATTTATAATTCCAGTTCTTTCACTGATGATCCCTTCACAGTTGACGATAAGCTCACAAAAGGATCTCTGCTGCACTGCTGAAGATACACTTACAGGCTGCAGCAAAATATTTGCTTAGCCAATTTGACTTCAATATATAGAGTTGTCCCTTCTCCCCTCTATCAGGCTCACTGCTGGTAGAAGTGGAAAACACGGCACAAACACTGTTCCCAAAGACTACATTGCTTGTCATGTTACCACTGAAATTCAACATATGGAAATGAGATTTTTAGCTCTGAAAGGACTTGAGAAACAGCCAAGCAGCTCACTTGAGATGGCTACTGCAGCTGCAGCACTCCACACAGGCTGGTTCCCCCACTACTGCAGCATCACATTGGGATTTTCTTCCCCCCCAACAGTACCAAGCATGGAAAGGCAGTTTGAAGCTGAAGTTAGCCAAATGACAAGCATGCTAACGACATCCACACACCATCTCGTGCTTGATGCTGCCCAGCCACCTACAAACACATGCTAATTTGAATCCAGCAGCACAGATTACAACAGTTCAGACCACTTGACCGCTACCAGTAATTGAGGTATTACATGTAAGAGTTAGCCGCCAGCCCTGGCTGCAGTGGTGTCTTAGACAACATTACAGTTAACAGCTACGATGGCAGTAAAAGGCTCTGATAGCAAATCAAGCAAATTCCACTGACAGTGTAGGAAAAACACAACTGAACCCTCAATACTGTGCTATGGGGAGTCACACCGCTTCCACTGCTACCAAGTAGGGGCTTCTCTGCTGCCTGCAGGGGATGCAGAATTACAGGAACTAGAGTGTGTTCAAACAGTTCTAGCCAGCCTCTTCAAACACAATGAAATACTCTGATCTTAGCTAGAAATATGGTAAACAAAAACCTTTGTTTTTCCCCCTATAGAGGCTTGCTCAATGCTAATTCAGCTGAGAGGATTCCCTACTGGAAAGGCTTGAAATGCAGCTTGAGAAGATTCAACATGCTATGAATACTACAAACAAAACATAAGAGAACAGGGAAAACAAACGAATTTACTTTGCCTTAACATAAAAAGGCACATCCACAAAAGGCATATCCTCCCACTTTACGTAACCATTTCTGATGAGATTTTGCACTGTTACCACAGCATCAAGTGGCAGAAGGATGCAAGATGATAAAACCATTTCAGTAGTCCTACCTTCTCGTACTCTCTGCATCAGGATGCATAGCTAGATCCAGCTGCCTAATTCAGAGTGATTTTTAGAGATATCTAGAGATAATATTTTTCAGAATCATTTGCCTCAGGAAAAAAAAAAAAGAAATACTTTGTAGGGTAATTCTGAACCCAGAAGTTCAATCATTATTTGTGATGTCCACAGAGTGCTGACTGCCGTTACCTTGTCCTCACACTCCCACTAAACATTTTATTTATGCTTCAAGTTCTTCCAAACATTGTTATTTTTCAACATTTTGTGTCTAATCTACCAGCAAATCAGTGCTTCAGAATTTCAACATTTTCTCAAGCTGCTTTTTCCTCTGGAGTCAAATCCAAAGACACTGAGTTGGCCACTCCTGCTGGCAGAATTAAAATGATTCTCCTATTGTCCCACCAGCCTCACAAAAGACAATATTTTGTTAGACTGGAAAAGCTGGCAAAAGTTCAGACTCTTCTCACATCTATGAATTTCTAGATGTCCATACAAACATTGGAGCTTTTCTCATTCTTTGCTAAGTTGGATGCGTCCAGTGCATGTTTTCTTTTTTCCTTCTCCTCCCCCCCCCCCCC